>MU185448.1:0-12572 GCA_016904865.1 Pissodes strobi | reverse complement strand
CTGATTTTTTTATATTACAGAGAAGAGTGTTGGGTGTTTCCCAACAATTAGCTTCTTCAGGGCGTATTTTCTTATTACACGATGTCCAAATTTTAAGTCCTTTAGTTACTTCCTCGTTGTTGTAAATCGCTTCGATTTCCTACATAAATCCCATTATATTGTAGCTACTCCTTTGGTCAGATGTGATTACTCAGTTACTTGAAGATTGAAATTGATTTTTACGTTCCAATAGAATTTATGCAGCAAATTGGATTTTGTTGTGTTTAGGGAACGACGAAATAAAAGTTTATGCAGGATATAGAAGCGATTTACAACAACGAGGAAGTAACTAAAGGACTTAAAATTTGGGCATCGTGTAATAAGAAAATACGCCCTGAAGAAGCTAGTATATTTGGCGAAACGTCGGCTTTTTAACAAAATCTAGACTTTTATTTCTTCGTTCCCTAAACCCAACAAAATCCAATATGCGGTAAAATAATAATTTCAAATTATACAATATTCTTATCTAGGGTATGTTTCTGAAAGATGTTATATTCCTAGTTAAACATTTAGTGGCGCCTTCACCGAATTGAAAAGTCATAAACCCATGCCTTTAAATAAAATTTAAGCAGTTAACAAATAGTGTTAGAATTGAGATCTCGGATCTCTTGATTTTGATTGGCCCTTTTTCTTGCAAAATTGCTGTTTCTCAAGTTTAAATGTATTTGTTAAACCTTCTTTCTATCTGAAATCTCAATATCAGAATGTCGAGCAGCTTATGCTCCTATTGAACTACTCACGTCATATTTATTCTCAATTAACAAAATAATTATAAAGTAAAGTACAAAAGTTAAGTTAATTATAAAGTAAAGTACAAAACTTAAGGTGGTGGGGACTTTATAGTGGGTCACCTGGTACAAAGTATAAATTTACTCGAAATAACAGCGATATAGCAATCATTGCTCCACTTTAACAGACATATCTACACAAGTCTAAAATACCAAATTAAGAGATAAGAAATAATAGCAAAATAAATGCTTTGTATCGGACAACCGTAGACTAACTTTAAAATCCACTGCTGCTGTTGCTTCATCTGGCATTTTATAAGAAAATTATGTAAATGAGGTGCACTTTAGCTAAAATGCCAAGTAGCACTATATGCCGTAAATTTACTTTTCGAATCGGCACCGAAGCGGTTTTGATACGGATAATCATCTCGTAAGCTGTACATACGTACTCAAATAAAAATGCCTATTCACTGAAATCTGAGATATATAGTGTCATTGTGTAATATCGATGGCTTAAGCGCAAAATGTCGTAACCCCAACCACAATAACTTTACAGGGCAGACAAAAACTTTCTGGTTTCTATTAAACTTTTTATAATTAACGAAATGAGATAAAACATAGAATTAAACACGAACGAAAACTTATAAACTGTGCTATGCTAATACCGACTCAATCTTGTTGGCTGTATGCAAACGGCAAAAGCTATAGATCTTTCGAAATTTGTAGTTTTACGTATTTAAAACTATGTCTTACAACATAAATGGTATACCTAAATACACAACAAAATATTAGGTACAAGTTTCGCACCCTTAAAAGCACATAAATAATTCCGATTTCAGAAAAATGCAAGAAAATTACACTAATTACCGTAGTCATTATCGGTAAATTCGCAAATTAATTGTGTGTTTTATTTGCGCTTTTGCCGGCTCTATAAGGAAAGTACAGTCGACGATAATTGGCGGGTGTTGGGATAACAACATCCCTATGAATGGGTATTGATTAATGAATTACGAAATACCACATTATGAAAAGAGGAAATAACGCCTTATGGAACTATGCTTTTTACAATATCATAGTAAAATAAATGCATTGTATAGAGGCCTACGACGTTTGATACTTAAAACATGTTAAGCGCCAAGGATATTTTAGTGAACGACCCCCTGGACCTACATATTTTTTTTCTGATCGGCACCATTGTGTATCAGTTACACTCATTTTCCCTTATTTTCTTACTTTCACAATTTTATTCTGCAGTAGCAGAAAAAAATTCAGCGGACACCGAGGTCCGCTCAGGCCTGTGGAAATAGAGGGCCGTCATCGGTGTCCGATATGGCCCGACAAAGATATTCAGATACAAGCGGATACAATGAAAAGTATTACGGTGCGGGTATACTGTTGCCGTTTCCTGATTTGAAATGAAAAACGTTTCGGTGCGGGCGCACAAAAAAAAATGTTTTTCTCCTTCCCTAGTCATGTCAAAGATTTTGAATACATAAAATTATTAAAAAAAAATTATTTATGATTTGTTTTCAGAGAGGTATTATGAGAGATATCGTTCAATACACGCTCAGAAACAACTATTCCCGGGCTTGTACGACTTCCGATTTTCGACTACGCGTCACACCAAGAAGTGTCGTGCGCGCACCGGAAAATCCTAGTTTCCGGACTGGAAATAAAATAATTTATTTATCGTTTTCAATTACTTTTCAGGTGACGACTATTCAGATGATCCATTCTTGAATAATTCCCTTGATGATCCAGCTTTCTCCCTACCAAGCATCAGCGACGCTGGTGCATCTGATAGAGAAAATGATATTCTCCCCGGCCATTCAACAAGGAAGCGTCCTAGACTTGACGATACATGCCCAATAGACGAAGTTGATGGAATAGAAGGTCCTACTCCAGATTTACATCCCTTAACAGGAATATCAAGTAAATACGCAACTTACATCGAAGAATAGATGAATATTGAAATTATGCCTTGAATAAACTTAACTGAAGCATTATATACTTGCACTAAATATTTATCTTTAAGGATAAGACTATTCTTATTTGCAGATTTGATTTTTTTTCCGTGTGGCGCGCTGACTTACAAAAACAAAAGCCAGTGGATTATGTTCTCCCATTCACAGACACTAACATCCTTGATCTAATTATGGACCAGTACAACACAATTTGTTCTAGAAAGCAAAGCTGTTTCCAGTAGTGCTCGAGCTAATCATGACAATTAACGAAATAGAAAAGAAATTGCATATTTCTTGAATCTACTGCGTAGGAAGCGTCGGTGTCTACAACTCGACCAGAATCAAGTAAAATCGATATTAATTTATACCGTATATCTCTTTCCGTAATTTATCCTTTTGATTGATGGATTTGTAGTTAGGCGACTGTAGATAGTTTGCCTAGTGGTAGTAGTGTATATAGCTTGCCGATATATTATATCATTTTAATTATTGAATATATAATCAAATGATTGTAGATAATTTGCCTTAATTATCGTATGTTTCTTACCGTGATGTATAGCATTTTGATTAATGGTTATATAATTATAATTTGACAAGTTACAGTGTATTTCTTACTGTTATGTATCATTTTAATTAATGAATATATATTCAAATAACTGTCGGTCATTTGCCTTAATTACCGTATAAAGCTTATTGTTATATATCATTTTTATTAATGAATTTATAATTAAACAACTATAGACCGTTTGACGTCTATCGTTTATAATATTCTCGTTAATACTTGTTTTATTTATCTATCTTGCTTAACAAGCCTACCCTTCAAAGACACACTTAATTTTATCTTTAGTTAGTTAAATAATTCATTTGGCTAATATCCGAATAGCTGATTGAGTTAACTTTTACTGTATTTGGCTGTAAAGCTCATGGCAGTAATTTATCCACATAACTGAAATTTACTAGTCGCCTTGATATCGGAATCGACTTGAGCTCAATTCGTTTACCTATAGATATTTAACGGCTGTATATGTGCATATTTTCCTAACTGGTTATTTTATTGATTTGGTATTAATGAGGACTGTTTATTAATCTACTGATATTGTAATTGCCACAGGATTGATTTAGGTTCAGTTTGGTTAACAATCCTTTCATTTACACATGTATATATTTACTGGCTATACCTATAAAATAAGATTTGGCAATACTAAGGTGATAAGGCATAGTTTAACAAGCAGTATCTTCTCTTGCTTTGATTTATAGTTCTTGCAATATAGGCGAGATACCTATAACCATAACCTCAAATTGATTTGAGATAGGATTAATTGTCCTGAAAGTGTTGCTGTAATAACCATTGACAAATATCTGGTAAAAAAATTTAGTGACGCCCTATCCTAACTGCGAATACACATAAATACACGCCTTTTGAAAAAATTAAATCCGCTGGGTAAACCTGGCCTAATCATCAATTAGCAAATAAGGTTACATACTTGGCGCCCAACACTCTGCAACGAAATTCAATACCAAAGCCTTGATTTCGTTGTTGTCATCCGGTATATGTTACCGCTTCATTTAATTAATACTGCCCACGAGCATAACCTCCGCCTCTTGACTAACTTTTCTTTTTTTTTGGAATGCCAGGGATTTCCTTAGATAAAGATTTACATAAATTTTGCGTTATCTAAGCGACCACATCGGAGATGCCGCCAAAGGTTTATATTCAATACGTTTGGTGTCGTTAAACGGCGTTATTACTACTGGTTTGTCGATGAAGATACTGCAATTTACATCGGTTTCTGAGGCTACGTCGCGTACTTTTTCTATGAGTTTCCAGCGATAATGCAAGAATAAATAAAAGAGAAAAAATTCTGTTGCAGATAATTAGGGCTTTACTGCTTGAATTGATTTTCAAGCTACTTGACTTAACTGAACTTGATATCAAGCCAAATTCAAGTCAAGTAGAAGTACTTGAAAAATCAAGCAGTTCTTGAAGATTACTTGATTTTTTATTGAGATATTATCAAGAAATGGCAGAGAGCATTGCAATAATTAATTTTATTTACAAAACTAAATCTTAAATTCTAATATGAAATCTTTGTAACAAGAAGCAATGTACGGCCGTTAAAAGACAACAAATCAAAAATTAATAAAAATAAAAATATAACTAAGTAAATCTTAGAGGGCGCAATCATAATTTCTTAACATATTCTTCTAAAGTTTTAATATCATCGTTCATCATCAAAGGCCTAAGACACATGAGGCTTCTAATAGGGTTGTCGCCTAATCGGTTGCTAGTTTTTGTTGCAGTTACAGCAGCCTTAGAAAACTGCCTCTGAACGGGAGCTGAAGGCGCTGGTGTTGGCGATTGGAGCCAAGTCTGGAAAAACGCTTGCATGTCTTTTGCACCATCCTAAAATATCCTCAGAACTGTCAGCACGTGATCAGACAGGTATTTTATGACGCCAAATCGTTTCATATTTTCGATTGATAGGCTATTTCTGAATTAAACTTAGCAGATGGGTGTGAAACTCATCGCAGCCACTATTTTCATCCAGCAATGAACCAGACCTATAATCCTCCGCTTTGAAAATGTCTTCGAAATACTTGACTGCATTTATGTCGGGGGTCTGAGATTAAAACAGCACAGTATAATATCTAGTTGCTTCTCTGGTAATATTTGATGATTTTGTCCCTTGCCGCTTGAATGCTATATATTATTTTCCCATCAGTTTCATCTCTTCCTGGATTATTGTCGAGTTTTATAGTCCATTTTTCTAGTTTATCCAGAAGAATATTTATACCGATTATCACCATCGGAAGTGTACAATAGGTTTCATCTTATGATGTTGTGGAAATAGTCTTCAAAATAGTCAGATATTTGCAAACTTGCTCTATGATTGACCAGTTGGCTTCACAGTCTTTAAGTGGTCTGAATTGTCCCAAAGGATGTTCAAAGCCCTTCGTACATTTAAGCCCTACCATAGTATTTCAATGCTCGAATTCCACCTCAAGTTTTGCCATGGCCATTTTCAATTTCAATTCGGGAGTCAGCCCCAGTTTGTCCCGCATAGTTTCCTGCATCTGCCCAGTGCAGTTCTTGCTTTCTGAGTGGCCTTGCTAAGATGCGGTCCCCAAGTCACATCTTGGTCAAAAATGACACCTAAGTATTTGACTTCCTTGGAAAAGGGAACTATTATCCCGTTGAGCATTGGATTTTTCAGATCCTTTAATGCTCTCTTCTTTGTGAATGGGACTGTTGCGGTTTTCAGCAGATTAACCGACAGATCCTCCTCTTCACACCGTTTGCTTACTATGCCCAAGAACTTTTGTGCTCTTGTTGAAACATAGCCCATGTTCCTTCCATGACTACTATGACTAAGTCGTCTTCGTAGCATAGACAGAATTATCGTTTATTTTCCATCTTGTCTGCCAGAATGGTCCACAGTAGTGGTGATAGGACCTCTCCTTGGGGCAGCCCCTACCTACCCGCGCCGTAACCGTATACCCCTATGGTGGCAATTATTTTCCTATACTTTAAGTTTGTTTGGATCCAGTTGCAAAAGGTTGTGGGGATTTCTTTGTGTTTGAGTGCCTTAACCAGCGATTCGGCTGGAACCTTGTTGAATGCACCTCCTATATCTAGAAAGGTGGCTAGTGCCACTCCCTTATCGTCTATTGCCTTCATCAGGAGTCTATTTAGATCGCCCAGGGGCAAATCTGTAGACTTTCCTGTTTGGTACGCATATTGACGCTCGTTAAGACGACGTTTTGTTTAGAGAATGCTGTCGCGGATATACTGATCGACTAGTTTTTCCAGTGTTTTAAGCAGGAATGAAGTAAGACTTATTCGTCTGTATGACTTTGGCGTTTTGTCAGGTGTCCTGCCTATTTTTCGCAAAAAGACGACCTTTGCCCCTTGCCCTTTGCCATACCGCTGGCGTGTGACCCCACGCTATGCATGCTATGAGAATCTTGCAGATGTGTGGAATTAGTATATCCTGCCCTTTCTGGTCCGGGAGACTTATAAGGCTGGAATTCCCCTATTGCCCATTTAATTATTTCAAATGTTACAATCTCGTTGGCCCATTTCCAATCTCTTTTTTCTGGCCTTGCATGCCTTGCTGTTGGTTCTGGCCTGCTTTGATTGTTTATGACTCTGGACCCTGGGAAATGTGTGTCCGTCAGTAGTTCCAGAGTTTCTTGTGTGGAGCTGGTAAACGAGCCATCTGGTTTCTTTACATGTCCAGCTTCACCCACAGTACCTTCGACGGCCAGAACTTTGTACACTATTGCGCACTCCTTTGTTCCTGCTATCTTTTCGCAGAACTCCTGATACGAGTTTCTTTGGCCCTCAGAATTTCTTTACTATACTGCGTTAATTTTTCTCTATATGTATTCCCGTCTTGGTTCGTTCTGGCTCTGTTAAACAGCCTTCACACCTCAGTTATCGAGGTGATTGTTCCTCCAGACCGTTTTTGTGTTTTATTGTCTTATTGTTTCTGGGCAGTTTTCGTTAAAGGCTTCCAAAACTGCCTGGCTTTGCTGCTCAGCTGCTAAATCCAGACCCTTCGTTGTGACTATTGTCGCAGTTCCACCCCTGAGCGTTTGCTCCAGTTTATCCTGGTACCCGACCCAGTTAGTTCTCGTTCTGGAACTTGCTAACTGTCAATGACGAAGTTAGTGATATATTGTATCTAATTTGGCAATGGTCTGAACATGATAGTTCGTCAGAGACATGCCAGTTAGTTATGGAGTCGTAACAGTCTTGACTGCATAGGGTAATATCTAATACTTCCCGCCTGGTTGGTGTAACAAAAGTAGGTTCTGAGCCTTTATTGGCTATGCATAACCCCTCCCTAGGATAAATTCGAAAAGGGACTCACCTCTATTGCTGGTGTTTGTACTGCCAAAGATTGTGTGATGGGCGTTCACATCGTCACCCATAATTAGTGGTTGACTTCTCCTATAGTGGGCCACAATGTCACCCAAAATAGATGGGGTGTAGGTCCTACCATCGATCGTATCGTCGTTGGAGAAGTAGGCGCTGCAGGGTGTCCAAGACTTAGTGCCTTTTGCAGTTATTACTGTTGCTTGAACTGTAACAAAATCGCCGGAGCAGAGCATACAGTTAATTCGGTTGCTATTGTAGAGGACACAGGCTCTTGGCGTAATAGCCTCTGTGTGATACAGTAGTTTCTTTCCCCCTTGGGTTCTGAGACCTCGGCTCACTCAGGGTTCTTGAATTAGCGCAATATCGATCTCTTCCTTTGCAAACCTTTTGCGTAGCACGGCGAAAGCGGCCTTTGCATGTAGCAAGTTTATTTGGATGATCTTTATATTAGCCATTTTTTTAAAGAGGGGGTTGAAGGCCTGCTTCTCCGAAGAATCTCCTAATCCATAGGTACTATGTCTCTATGCTGTTCGGCTTGAAGCCTCTTCATCGGACTTACGCCAACGTGGTGGGAAGACTCCTGATCTTCGCAGACTACCTGGTCCTTCTCTGCGTTTTCCACTTCTGTGGTTATTGGAGAGCCTATAGCAGGCTCCCCAGCTTCTTTTGCCTCCTGTTCTTCTGGCTTTTTATTCGCTTTTTTGCGGAATTTTAGCCTGCCGAATCCAAAGTATGGACTCATCTCGAGGCTTGTAAGACCTTCGAGCGATTCATCGACCATGTCGAAGGTCCATAATGGGCCTTTATCCATTTCGACCGTCCCCCATGGCTTAATGCCTTTATTGCTGATTGCGAGCCTTTTGAGGACCTTATCGCAGGACAGCCTTGGTCCTTTTTCGTCTGGGAGGAACACGGTACAGATTACCGGTTTCGGGAGATCGTCTCCCGCCAGTGCTTTCAGCACTGCACCTTCCTATGGCTCGATGGACGGTATTGTCCTTTATAGCCAATCCACGCTGTCCTTATCGGCGCACGTGACTTCAAAGTACCCCGGCCTGGGATTGCATTTTTCAAAGCGCACCTGTGGCCCATCCACTGGCATAATTTCAAAGGCAGCTATTATTGCCCATTGGACCTCCTCGAGTATATTGGTCTCCATCTGGGCCTCTGGATAGCCTTCCAATACGATGGCAATTTTTTCGCAGCTGACAGCCTGCCTATAAGGCGTGATTGCTTCCCTCGGCCTTTTGCTTTTGGGCTTTTGAGGCGAGCTATTCTCTGACCTTGTCCTCTTCTGCGTTTTAGGTTCCGCCGCCTTAATCGCTTTTGTTGCAACCATATTTTTACCCGCTTGCGCGGTTTCAAAGTTAGCCTTAATAACTGCCCTTTTAGCTTCAGTGTAGCCTTATTCTATAAGTGCCGTTACTTTTTTCGGGACAAGCCCGACAGAGTGGCTCTACGGACCTCTACCTCTGGCATATTAGCAATCTCTTCTAAAGAGGTTGCTCTAAAGCGGGACTTGCCGGGGATAGACTTGCTGTCTTTTGGCTTTAATTTATTTTTAATATTTGAAGTCATATTTGTTCCCACGAGGCCACCGCTCCAGCTGTGTAAGGGGTTTTGGATACAAGGAGGTTACCCCCGGTACCCCCACGGGAACGTTCACGATCGTGATTGTCCCTACGACCATTCAGCCCTTGGCACGTTGCCTTGCACCGTGGCTTGGGAGTGTGTTTAAGTGTGCATATGTGCCAGTGTGTTCCCTCCTGCTTGACTGGGCTTGGAACCAGCTAGTTCTCGCAACAGTACGCCGCGGTCCCGCATTATGAGGTGCAGGATCACGGCTAACCTTTAGTGCAAGAACTAGGCAGGAGGAGAAGACTGGATACAATGTATTAACTGCTTATTTTGGCTTCATGACTTTTGCATTATATATGGAAACAAACACAAAAATAGCAAAATAGCCAGTGTGGCATAATGTCTTTCCTATGATTTCGGTAAATATAAAGTCACAGAGTTAAGCTTTCTGTAGTCTACGCAAAACCTAACCTAATCGATGTTATTAAAGAATAATGTCTTTCCTATTATTTCGATAAAAATCAAGTTCTAACAGGCAATATTGCCTAAAATAGACCTTTTTTCTCAAAATATGCGGCATCTATCCCGCATTTACCTTATATTTAATTTAATACAAAAAACTTCCTTTAATGGTGTCATGCGTTCATCTCTAGGACAACAGGCATGAATATAACGGAGAACGATTATTCCACATACAATTTCTTCACATATAAACCTTAACAAGATTTTATTAGCTTCATTTGTGCCACCCCTCGTCTACCAATTAAAATCAATTAAGAACCGGAGGGGTCCAAATTTTTACTGCTGTATTATCCCAAGAATCATTTATAAAAGCGTTCTAGAGATTATTTATATTTTCTGTGCATTTCTTGGACTTTTTTCACTCTGAATAAAGAAAATTACAGTTAATATTGTGAATTATTTACAATAATTATTTATAGGCATGAGTACAAGCTTTTGAAAAGCATCGATTAAAGTAGAGGCATTATTTATTCAAAATAAATTGTCACGCATTAAAAATTGCAAATTTCCGATGCTTATTGAAGTTCGATCAGACAGAATAAGAGGCTCATATCACCCCTCAAATAATCACTTTAAAATGTCTTTTGTGTCATATTTTTCAAGTGTCATTGTCTGTTAGAATGCGACCGCAACACAACTGGGCAACGGGGAAAACGTCCCATTCTAAGGGGGGTTCTCGGACGATGAAATATTGTGAAAGTCAGCGGGTGTCCGGTGGATACTTTTTGTTATTTTGGCCACTATTGGGTTTTGAACGTAAGTTATAACGGTCACATTTGGGTGTTTTTGTATTGGGGCTTTGTGTCGATCTTTATCTCGGCTAATATACGACGAATAGAGAAGTTGTTAAATCCTAAAAATTAATTCATCCTTTATGTGTTTAATTTGTAGCTCAAATAGCTGTTTTTAATACAATTTCCCAATGAATTTTGATTGAGGTCAGTAATGGCTCTGGGCTAAAGCAATGAACAGCGGACGTAATAATGTATCTATACAAGCGATCTATAATTTTAGTAAACTAAAACCAATACAAATGTAGGCTGTCAAGTCCCGAGTGATAAAACGTAATTATTTCTCCGTACAAAAACTCGCCATCCTTGAGCATCGTAATCGCTAATTAGACGATGGCATAATTTGAAGACATAAGTGTCTGCTACTGCTCCTAACTTATATAGTCGCAGAGGAAACGGATATAATTTTTTTTAAGTCTGAACTGGTTTTTTCTGCTAGTTAAGGACAAATTAACCAGAAGCCACTTCGATGTTACTGAAGCAGTTATTGGCAGATGAATGATCTCATCATGCCATCATGCGCTCCGCTGATTTATAACTTCATTTTATAATGGCGAGGCAATCACTCAGTAATGTTTTGAATTACGAATTATTAAGATAATGTTTTGCATATATAGTTGCATATTAATTTAGAAGGTAAAATGGATATTAAATTCAGAGCATATGCTTTCCTACATGTAGTGTTATAAATGAAGGAAAAAGTGTATACACTACTGATAGAAAATCAATATTCTGGGTTAGTTAGTACGGGTGTCACGCTGCATATTAATTTAAGGGCTGAAATGGGTATTAAATTCAGAGTAAATAAATATAATGTTATATGTGAGCTATTAAGTGTATACACTACTAATAGACCACGAAACTTCTTGGAATATTATTTTGGGTTAGTTAGAATGGATGTTGCATTACATATTAATTTAGGAACTAAGATGGACATTAAATTCAGAGCATGTGTTGTCCCAAATATAGTGTTATAAATGGGATGAAAAGTGTACACACTACTGAGAGACAAGGAATATTAATTTAGGAATTATGATTGATATTAATTAAATTCAGAGCATGTGGTTTCCCAAATGTACTGATATAAGTGAATTAATAAATGTATATACTACTAATAGACCAGGAATATTATTCTGGGTTACTTAGAATGGATGTTGCATTACATATTAATTTAGGAACTAAGATGGACATTAAATTTAAAGCATGTGTTGTCCCAAATATAGTGTTATAAATGGGATGAAAAGTGTACACACTACTCACAGACAAGGAATATTAATTTAGGATTTATGATGGATATTAATTAAATTCAGAGCATGTGGTTTCCCAAACATACTGATATAAGTGAATTAATAAATGTATACACTACTAATAGACCAGGAAACTTCTTGGAATTGTATTAGTTAGTGTGAATTTTTCATTAACTATTAATTCAGGTCCTATGACTGTTATAGAAATCAAGGCATGTGGTTTCCCAGATGTAGTATTATAAGTAAATTAATAAATGTATTTTCTACTAACACTAACAGACCAGAAAACTGCTTGCAATTTCATTCTGGGTTGTGTTTTCTAAAATATTAATTCAGGAGCTAAGATGGTTATTAAATTCAGGGCATGTGGCTTACCAAATGTAGTTTTATAAGTTAATCAATAAATGTATATACTACTACCAGACCAGAAAACTTCTTGGAATTTTATTATGGGTTAGTTAGCATAGATGTTTCATTATATATTAATTCAGGAGCTAAGATGGATATTTAATTCAGGGCATATGTTTTTGCAAACGTAGTGATATAAGTGAAGTGAAAAGTGTAAGCACAACTAATAAACCAAAACATTTCTACTAATGTTATTCTGGGTTATTTAGTATGGATGTTTCATTAAATATCAATTCAGGAGCTAAGATAGTTATTAAATTTATGGCATGTGGTTTCCTAAATGTAGTAAATAAATGTATAGACTACTAACAGACCAGAAAACTCCTTAGATTATTACTCTGGGCTAGTTAGTGTAGATGTTTTCTTAAATATTAATTCAGGAGCTAAGATGGTTATTAAATTCAAAGGAT
>MU185447.1:52748-165618 GCA_016904865.1 Pissodes strobi | reverse complement strand
TTTATCAAAAAAGTTTGGAAATGTAATAAACCGGTTTTTACTTTTTTTTATCGAAAACGACGCAAGATACGAAAACAACTCGAAAATCAAAAATATTGTATTTTTAGTTGCTTAATACGAAAAAAATATAAAGTGTTTGAAAAAGTCAGCGGCGCACACTTTTTTTGTCAATAATATTCGGTATGATGCCCTCCGGGACGCCACTGGACTTTATATTTTTAATCTAATTAAGGCTAAATGAGCCCCTTATTACTACAGATAACCCTGCCAAATTTCAAGAAAATCAGTAAAATCATATTTAAGATATTAACAAAAAACTGATTTTTTATAAAAAGTTTGACACCCTGTATCTTGAGACTATGCATTTTGGGACCAATGTTCATAGGAAAAAATGTTCATGTTTTCTTATGTAGAATCACCCTCTGTAATTTGGCGATGCTATTTCCGGACACCCTGTATAGGTTGAAACAAAACTAGTTTGACCTACCGTAATCTGGAAGACTATTTATAGAAATATTGATGATTTAAAAAACAGTCGTAAGGGGCTAGCTCAAGGAGCTGACATTTGGTCCTTGCAAAATTGTTTGAAGCTAAACGCAAGTAAGACTCAAGAAGTAGTTGAGGCTTGACACTCGATACCTCTGAGCTGGATTTCGCAAGTGGATCTATTACGTAGTAAGTTGTCATCCGCTATACTTGTCATTAGAAGGTTGACGTCGACCCTAAATCGCCAATATACTCTGAATATCAATTTCTCGCTATTCCATGTACCTACATATTTCCTATGAAACTATTTTGTTGGAAAACTCGTCTAACTCATTGCATCTTTTTTATACTACAGAAGAGAGCTATTCGCACAACTGTGAGGCTGGTCATCGTGACCACTGCAGGCCACATTTTGTGAATATGAAAGTGCTGACTCTTCCTGCGTTATATATGGAAATGCCTCTGCTCCAAGGTACATTCGTTGTACCTAAGGGCCAAGACTCTTTGGACGTGATCGTAATAATGGTGAATGGCTTATCCAGTGCCAGTTAAGACCCGGTTAAATTGACGTTGTTTGATAGTAGGTACTAAAGTAGATGTTTGTTAACCGATTATCTTGAATGATTACAATTTCTTAAGTGACTAGTCAATACCGACAATAAAACCCAAATTGTAATTTTTAATACAACAGTATTAATTTACATATCATAACTGTTAACATATACTAAAATAAACACAAAGTGCATGGAATTTATAAATTAAAGAAACCATGAACATTAGAAAGAAAAATTTATTTACCAGATTTAAGTTACACACATCCAAGTATGTGCCTTTAAACCGTACTCTACGCTTGAGACATTTGCATTACTCATACGGGAAACATATGCATACCACCCGCCTAGTATACATGCACATAGTAAAGAGAATTCGTAACAAGTTGTGAGCGTAACAGGTAAGATTTGATCAGAACGTGTTGCGCGTAAAACCCTTTTAAATGTGTTAGCAAGATATAATGAATAAGATGATACCTACACTTAAGGATGCGGCCAGCGCAACATATGTGCTCCGTCTTGCTCGTTGGCGTGGGAGTGGGTCAATTAGTTACTCTTGACCAGGGCGCCACCAGTTTGAAATATCAAAATCCGCAGACTCAAACAGGAAGGTCCTCGGTCTTAAGAATCCATAAGGGCGATCAAAATGGACGATTATCCGCTACACAAGGGCGATTTAAAGTCCAGACGACTATTATTACACTTGTTTGGTTTAGGTATTTCAGAGCAAATAAAAGACGGTAGCGTTCGTGCGGGTTTAAGTTTAATGGCGTTCGTTAGGTTGACGTTAACGTGTTGTCATATCTTTTTCCAATAATCAAAATAATAAATATAAAACAGGTATAAGAGCCCAATTGGAAACAAATAATAACTTGATAGATGCTCACAAATATCGACCTAGATCATAACAGATGTAACAGTATGATATAATAAATAATTACGGAAGATAAAAAAAAACAATTCTAGCTAATTGAAGATAAACGCAATATGCATAATAGGGTGGAGTGAAAAATGTTTTTTTTATTTCTTTGATGTAATAGTTACAAAAAGTTTCCATTAGGATCACATATTATCCATACCAATTTTTGTTTTAATCGCTTTGTATTTAGAGGGTCCGCCAGACCCACCAATGTTAGAAAAGAAGTTGAAAATTGCAACTTTTTTAAATTCGTATATAACTGCATTCTTTACGTGTAAATGTTACTAATAGCAAAAATTATACTCAGGTTAGTCATATATGCAATACTACTACTAATGGTAATTGCGATCAATCATTTAGAGGGTCCGCCTTCCGCCACGGCTGCGGCTTTAAATATAACGTTTTACTATTTTATTTAATTCCTTTAATTCGAGCCCCGTACTTAGTCCGTGCCTGTCGTAAGTGAATGAGCAATTACCATTAGTAGTAGTATTGCGTATATGGCTAACCTGAGTATAATTTTTGAAATACGAATTTAAAGAAGTTGCAATTTTCAACTTTTTTTCTAACATTGGTGGGTCCGGCGGATCCTCCAAATATAAAGCGATTAAAACAAAAATTGGTATGGATAATATGTGTTCCTAATGGAAACTTTTTGTAATTATTACATCAAAGAAATCAAAAAAATTCATTTTTCACTCCACCCTAATGCATAAGGTATCTATAGTCACATCAACCAATAATTAAAAGTTATCAGGATAATTCTTATTACTACTAACCACGTTGCGTGTGTACCATGGTTTACGACTCGCAGTTGTACATAGAAAAACCTTAAGATTCAGTTTATGTGATACCGTTATGTTAAATTACTATAATCAGACATTTAGTCAGTCAGAACGTCAATGTTTATCATTTACCACAATATAAATTAAATTGTAAGAATAATGAAATATAGCATAAAAAACTATGAGCATTATTTGAATTACACTAGTAAATATCGCAGTTATTGAGATACGCATTGGTAAGCTTTGCTTACACCTAAACAGTTCCAAAAATAATTATACCAATACCTCGCAGAAAGAAATAAAAACACGCTGAAAATATCAATAACCTGCCAATAACATTAGGTAGGAAGATCACAATTATAACCTAAACTTATCTTTACTATTCTTCGACGATATCACCTCCGGCCTTCTGCACGCGAACTACAGCTAAGCAACTTGGGACCCATAAACTCTCAGTGGCAATTGAGGTAATGCCATACCTCTATGGCTACAGTCGGTACCAATAAAACACAACCAACTGTATTCACTAGTAGCTATTTAGTTAGCTACTTAATCTCTCTTAAAGCACAGCTGGCTCCAAACAACAATACCTCCAAATACAAATAACTCCAGGCCAAAACAAGCTCCAGCCATAACATAATAGCTCCCATAAACTGGCTCCCGATAAAAATGGCTTCCAGTAAAAAAAAAACTCTGAAAGAGAACAAGCGCTAAGTATGCATTCTCTTACTGCAAATTCAGGCAGCTTCTCTTTCAGAATACTTTCCACTCAAAGAGTATTTAAAAATAATAATAAGTCATCTTGCCAAAATGCGAAGGTCATAATAAAACCAATGTCATATCACCCTACAGGTGAATGACATAAAATATTAAGAAAATTGACCAATAATATAACCACCACTGTTTGCTTTTTTAAGAGTTCAGACCCCCAGGCAAGAACAAAGCTTGCCCATTTATGTCATCAATATTTAACCTAAATTTACTAAGCTTATGTACGACTTTACAAATTCAAAGTAGAAAAGAAATTTATCAAAGATTATATACAACCTTATACAACATTATATCCTATTATACAATACGGGTGCCCATAAAGACAAAGAATCAGCTATGAGCGCTCGACTGCCATATACCGAAGACGGTATCGGAAACTATAATTCAATACGCTTGATTTCCCCAGAATATTACTTCTTGTAAAAATAATCAGTATAAGTAGTTCCAGGCCTAAGTTATCTTTTGTTTGACGATATTGCAGGATTTACGTGCAAGAATTAGTAAATTTTCAAAAGTAACACTCTCTATATAGCAGTATAGTGCAGTATTTTAATCCCTTCTGAGACCCGTTAGAAAACTATAATATACCCTGATGAAATAAATCCGCCTGTACAGAAAATAAAAGATTGTATATTTATTTACCTAACTACGTAGGGTTTTTCGATGTTAACGACGAATTGGGAGCAACAACGCTCTCTTGTACTGGCATTCCTCCAGGAAGGAAACGGCGTACTTTGTTCCAGAATCCACTGCACGTGGCAAGTTACCGACCAAAAATCTTGACTCTCTGGCAAAAATCTATCCAATTCAGTCAAATAATTCGCTACAGCAACCTAGTAACTACGCCACTTTTTATCGCCCGAAATAAGTATAATCCCACTCAGGGTGAATTAAAAATTCTTAAACTTTTTATCAGACATACGCACTACCACCTTAGAAGGTTTGCTGAAGAAAGAGAAGGAAATCTGGTCAAAAACTACTACCTAGGTCGTGAAATTCAATGTTAAAAAGCTAGCGAAAACTCGGCCCACAGGCCCGCTGCGCCCGCTTTACACTGTCCTATAGCCTACGCAAAATACTGCCAGCCGGTTGTCGGCAAATTTTTTAACATCTGCAATATGCATTGAAATGTGCCTAAGGCTGTATGATATGCTTTGCTGGCAAAACAAAGAAATCCAACGATAAAACCACTATTGACAATGACCACACAAACAGAAAACAATTCATTCCGGCCGGCGCCATTTAAAACTCCTACATCAAATCTGTTCAACGCGGTCAATCGAATCGAACCTGAACGTACCTTTAGTTTCCGCCGAGGTCCTTGTTAAAGCCATATATTTAATACTGCAAAGCAGTGTGTCCGTAGGCAACCAACAATTCTTTTAAGGTATATTACCGCCGAAACGGAAATTATTCGTAAGGTAAGAGATTTAATTGAACGTTTCCGAAGTGCACTGCTATATACTTAATGTTTTCTTGATAGCGATGTAGAATACGGTACGATCTATTGACTGATTATATGTTAAGCCAGTGATATCAAACAGAGAAAATCAAATTTATAGTCAGCTAGACAGGCTAGCATAATAGACGCTGTTACATGTTTTCATGCTATATTTCTTTTGGGGGCTTGTCGCGAAGAAGTCTTTTCGTGGCCCGGTAGGATCATTGTTCCCTTTACCTGTGTTTTGTATTATTTAAGTATCTTACTACCATTAGCCCAACTTGTCATTCGATTTTTGTCCGAAAATAAGAGGCTGAAGGTTTATTTGGCCACAATCACCTTCCAGCCCGGAACCTTTAAAAACAGCACAACTTACGAGATTCTGATCACACTAATGCACTAGGCTTACCTATTTGTAAGGAAGCGGCCTCGACTTCCCTGCGAGTTGCGTCGGTGGCTGGGATTTTAGGATTTGTTCTTAATTTCATTTGGCTCAGGAAAATTACTGAGATGGTCAATTTCTCGTATAATTGAGAAACTATACACGGTGTGGGGGAAACTCGTCTCTGACTGAAGTGAGTGGATGTCAGAATATGTGGAAATTTGAATAGGAAACCAGTCTCAAGCTTTGGCGAGTGGAATTGAACCAGTCTCTAGCCGAAACGAGTGGAGTTTTCACCCTCGTTCGTTCTTGCCGCGGGCTTTTTATATGAAAAAGGAAAAAGGCCTCATTTTATGTGTGGGTGTCATAGGAAACTATTAAAATTCCGATCCTACACATTAAAAATATAATATATATTAGAAAGAGACGTAAACAAGGGTGCCTGTTGAGGTCCCAGATCCCAGCGCCCGGCTTGACGCTATTTATCTGCTTCTTGAAGGTTTACATGTAAAATTGCGTTTTTAAAGCCTTTTCATAATGCCGAGTTTATTCAAATTTTGTCGACGAATTCTATTATTTTAGAACTTTTCTTGTTAATTTGCATACCTAGGGTCGGCCTGTTTCACTATTGTTTACCAATTACTTCACAATTAGGAATCCAGAGTGATTTGTTGCTTAACTCCGATATACATCGGTATGGTACAAGTTCTCTCGATTTAATTAGGTCTAGTAGATATAAGTTGAGTAAATCTTTAAAGAACTCATTGAATATTAATCTTTATAATGTTTTACCAACACCTGTAAAAACTGTTAACAGCAAAATATTTAAAAGGGTTATCAAAAGATTCCTGGCAGTATCAGAATATCTTGATGCCGTAAATCTCCAAACTTATTTTGAATTTTAATTACTGTTCGTTTCCTTATTTTTTTTTCTGTAATATTCTAGTTTTATTACTTATATTTACCCACTGTGTATGCTTCTATAGTGAGCATTGTCTGTTACCTTGATTATGGTTGAGTTTTAATACGTTTTTCACTCTAAGTACATATACAGGGTCCTGCATCTCACCTTCCGTCTTCAGTTATTAATTATTAATTTAGGATTTTAATATTTTGCATGCTGTATCTGCATCTTAGAGTGCAACTTAGGAAAATATTTACGATTATATAGGATGTTCCAAGAAGTGTGACGTCGACAAAAAAAAATTAAAAAAACTCTGTTTTGCACACTGAGTTTGAAAATTACTGATAAATGCAAATGGTGTCTCGCAGTTTATCTAGGAACGTAAGCCCCTGTATTATTTGCTTGCATTCGAGGCAGAAATAAATAATCAATTTTCTTTCTAAATACATCCCTATCAAAACTCTGAATGGATTAAAAGTTATTCACCAAAAACTGGGGTTATCACCTATTTCAATAACAATTTCAATGAAAAAAAAATTAAAGATGGCTCTGATAATACCATTAGATTTTATAAAATTCAATTAATTAAAGTTAAATTAATGAAATTAAATTAAAAGTTAAATTACATATACTTCAAAAGTCTAAAAAGATTCGTATATATTCCTCTAACTTTAGATAAAGACAACAGCCAAAATAAAACGGAACTCAAGAACATTGCAAAAACATACACTTTTGATATTTTTTCAACAGATAAAACAAACTGCTAACATTAATTTCTTACTAGAACAATGTGTCTTCCATTCCCTTCTAAGCACAAATAATGAAGACGTGCATCACAAGGCCTTGCCACCCTTCTTAAAAGGTCGAATGTAATGCTTCCACATGCGTTATGGATTCTTTGCTGCATGTGCTTAGGTATGGTTGGAGGTTCCTGATAAACATAAGTAGCCCCACAAAAGGAAAACTAATTTGGTTAAGTCAGGTGTCCGGGGCGGCCAACTATTTGGCCCTACCCTTCCAATCCAGCTATTTTTACATGTTCTAACGGGGTGATTTCTGACTTATAAGGAAAAATTTGCTGGGACTCCCACAGCTGATAAATCCTGAACTGAACTGGAGGCTTGATACATAGAGCTAGAGAACGTGCTAGAAAAGATTAAGAAGCAAGACCTCACCTTTATTATGGGTGACTTTAATGCCAAACTAGGTCTGGGTCGAATGCTGGATCTGATAGGAGAGTTTGGGCTGGGAGACGAAAATTACAGGGCAGAAAGCCCCATTGAATTCTGCCAACAATATAACATGGTAGTAACAAATACCTGGTTCAAACATCATCCCCGCAGACCTTATTCATGGACATCACCACAGCATACGAATGTCAGATCGGTCAGGAACCAGATCGACTTTATAATGGCCAACAAAAGATACGACAGCTCAGTTACCAGCGCTAAGACCTATCCAGGAGCTGATATCGGCTCGGACCATAACCCTGTTGTTGCTGGAGTACGATCCAAATGGAAGATCACGAAGAGACCAAGAACTTCAAATAGACCAAATGACGACCTATTGAGAGATATTGCCGTAAAACAGTGAGTGAAGAATTGAACGAACAGTTTCTGGACATCTGATTTCAACAACTAATGTAAACAGCATGTAAAGAACTATAAAGGACATCCTAACGGGTACGACTGAAAGAAATCTAAAATGAGCTCTAAGAAGAAATAAGTACGACTGGATGACAAAGGAAATCCTGGATTTAATGAATGCTAGGAAGGAGGCCAAAATTGCTAACAACGCAAATGACTACAAGCGGTTTAATAGAAACATTCGCACCGAGTTAAGAAACGCTAAGGACAGATGGATGGAGGGCAAATATTTTGAAGTAGAGAATCTACAACGACGCCATCATTACTTGAACTTGCATAAAAAGTGAGAGAATTTACATCGCCAAATAAGAAATTTACAATACACGGCATTTTGGTTTCGGACGGAAAGCTATTGGACTCCACAGAGGGAAAACTAGACGGATGGAAAAAATATATCAATACTCTATTACAGTTAGCTTCCCAACAAAAAGCACACCCAAATCCCTAACAACATTAGTCCTGTTAATCTTATTCCCATCTATAAAGTAATCGGACTCAACACCATCTCTCAATCTACCAAACTAAATAAACTTACACTTAGATGAATTCAAAGAGAGCTTGTTTCCACTACACCAGTCACAAAAGCGGTCCAAGTCTCTCTGGATCAAAGCTGTGTCATGTACATTTTTTATCCTTAAATAATTCTTGAGATCATCAGCATAAAGTAATATTTTAGACTTTTTGAAACAATCAGTAACCTCGTTAATAAAAATACTGAAAAATAAAGGTGCAATAGGGGCCCCCTGGGGAACTCCCGAAGCTACCCTAATGACCCGAGAGGTGACGCCATCTATTCTCACTTGCTACCCTCTACCTCTCAGGTATGAGTAAATCCAATCGTACAGACTACCATGTACACGATACCGCTTCAGCTTGGACATCAATATAGCGTGATTTACCCTGTCAAATGCCTTGGAGAAATCGGTATAGACAGAATCGACCACATACCCCCCTCCAAGGCACTGACAAGGTATGAATGATATGACAATAAGTTAGTCATCAATGAACGGCCTGCCAGGAAACCGTGCTGGTAAGGTGTTAAAATGCCCCTAAAAGAAAATCTCAAGTTGTCTGTAATGAGGCTCTCAAACACCTTAGGGATAATAGAGAACTTAGTTATAGGCCTGTAATTATTTACAACATTTCTCTCTCCATGACCCTTGTAAATAGGAGTTACAAAAGACAGCGTCCAGGTATATGGAAAAATACCCGATCTTGAAGATTGGTTGAAGAGCAACCATAGAGACCGTGCAAAGCACAGTTTTTTAAAATTTCAGGTGGAACACCATCAGGCCCTAACCCTTTTTTGAGATCCAAACCTTCAAGCTTCTCCAGAACCTCCGAAATTCCCAGACTCATCGATCCCAAGTTAATGGAGTTTTGAAAATCAGTATCTAAATCCGAGCAATCAGCAATCTGCTGATCGTATACAGAAGCAAAATAAGTAGCAAACAGATCCACCCGCTTCTGACCAGAACACTCAATAGCATCATCAAAACTGACATTCTCTGGTATACCGACCTGCTTGATCCTACCCCTTACAAACCTCCAGAAAAATCTGGGATCGGCGATGATACTTCGCTCTACGTTCCTTATATATTCCACAAAACAACGTGTGGCCTCAGTGCAGCTAATTCATTTTCTTCAGTTCGAACTGGTCTAATTCGAACTGGTTTTGTGTATTCTATGTTTTCCGTTTCCGTAAACCTTTCGAATAAATTTTGCAAGCTCCTCTTGTTCGGATATCATCGTTTCGGATAACGTTCTGCATAAAATCAACGAGCCAGACAGTTCTTTAGGGATTTTCCTAATATGAAAATCAAATCCACAAGCTCTTCCTTGCTGTAGTTCGTTACAAAAGACTTTGCCGAAAACCATTTCAATAAAACATTACATACAATAATAAAAACATGTCAAAAGTTTTAAAATACTTAATTAAACTGATTAAAATCTAATGTCATTATTAAAGCCACCATTAATTTTTTTCATTGAAATTGTTATTGAAATAGGTGAAAAACCCAGTTTTTGGTGAATAACTTTCAATGTGTTAAGAATTTTGATAGGCATTTATTTAGAGAAAAGTTTTACTGTTTAATTCTGCATCGAACGCAAGCAAAAAATACAGGGGCTTACGTTTAAAATAAGAAAGAAAAAGTTCTTTAATTTTTGAAAAGTTTGACAGTAAATTTTGAACACCTTGTATAATTTAGATTACCCAAACTTGAAGGGATTTTTCGCGTATCGGGTTTAGATTATGCAAATTTATGATGCATTAACCTTTATACGTCATATACCTATCCCCACCAACATAAATGTATGATACACTGGAGTTACTTCGGTTTTGTTGGCGAAAACTTGCTTTGGCCTGATGCTGATTTTTTTGCTCAGTTTTGGACCTAACCTATTCTAGCCTAGCATAAACGAATTGGCGAATTGCCTAGTAATCATAAAACCAGAAATGGATAAATTTATATTCACCTAAAATCCTGCCATTTTCAAGCTCTGAAAAGTGACAAATAACATAACCCAAGCAAAACCCGCTCCAGACCGGATTATGCGTGGCTAACCTAACGATGACGTCATCAACATTTCCCCTACTTTAGGTTATGTCGCGAAAACGTTAGATTATGCTCAAAACCTAAACCGTTTATGCTGGATTAACCTCGCGAAAAATTGCTTTTGGTCTAGAAGACATTTACACCTTACTTAATAAGTTCCTAGTTTAAGTGTGATAGTGGGACACCATTTGAATTTTTCATTAATTTTTAAATTCAGTGGCGCTAATCCATTTTTTTTTATTTTTTTTTCGCCGGTTTTATCACACCGATTTTGATACAATTTTAGGGTGATGTATATAACCATAGGAGTCGCCCAAATATGCAAAAAATATGGGGCGTGCAATTTAAATAAATATGTCACACTTTTTTGCGACGTTCTGAATAATCGAAAATATATGTAAATATTAAAATCCTAACTTTATTAATAACTGAGCTACAGAAGTGAGGTGCGGGACAATGTATATCTGTCTTGCTACAATTGTAAATTTTTGTACAAGATGTGGTCAAATAAAGGTGATATCTATCTCTATGACTATGTCTATAAGCGTATAATATATCTTAATTTTATAATTATCTCTCGGTTGCGAAAATCAGCTCTTCATACCCTTTTAATACGAATAAACTGCCCAGAGATAAATTATATTCAGCATCTGCAAAACAATAAAAAAACTAAGAACAATCTTATTTTAGCCCTCGCACCTACAGAGCCTCCCGTTTTTATCACACCGCTTTCGAACGTGATGGCCAGGGCGGGCCAAAAAATAAAATTGGAGTGCGAAGTTGCCGGTCTGCCACCGCCGATTCTAACCTGGTCACACAACGGCAAAGCTGTGAAGGAAACGAGAGAAATCAAGGTAAGTTTGTCATCATAGTGCTTTCGATTTTTCTAATTCTGGTTTGTTGTTTTGTTTGTTTTTGAGATAAAAATAGCTTTTCTACGCTAACAGTTTAATTACTTTTTTCTCTTTCATTGTTATGACTTTATCTTTCCCATATATGGTTGTAATAATATATAAAATAGAAAAACTGAAATGCATTGCTAGCAATATTTGTTTGATTGTGCATTAGCAGCGGCAATTGATGTAGGTATTGATAATTTGATTTCAAAACCTTAATACTACCTAATCTTTCAAATTTTAGTTATTTAAAAGTAGTATTTTTTTCTATAAATAGTTGCAAACTTATTTGACGATTGCTTTAATACAATAAAAGATTTCAATAAATAAACTTGCTTGCGAAATCCAGGGAAATTATCACTAAAAATTATTATTCTAACCATTCAAATAGAACATAGAAAAAGAGGAATGAGGTTAAATCCTTTAATTATTTGCACTCATTTCAATTGCAACCTGGTTTAAAACTACCTTTGCAATGATTGTCTGATATTCCTGTAAATAAACTGTCCGTCTATTTTTAGACTCGAAATATATTTCGTACCCCGCAATTTCTGGGAAAATAAAATGATTCAACTGATTCGCATATTTTAGATACTAAGCTTACATACTTTAGCTTTAGTTATAATTAAGGTGGAGCAAATTGGTGATACGATTTCCATCTAAGCATCTAAAGAAAGATTTAGTTTCTGAATGACTTTTACTTAATACAATTATAACAAAAAATAACTAGCACAGAAACTGAAATGATAATAAATAAATACAAATAATAATATTTAGTCGATAGTTGTACTCAAATAATATGAATTTCTTGTGGGTTGAATGTATCAAATGAAGGTAACTGATTAACCTAACTTACCTGCACAATAATTTATGACACAGGATTACTCGGTCATAACTGATGAGAAATTACCATCTAAATAATTCACAATAACTTTATTTCGAAACGTAACATATTTCCGATAACGAAAATAATAGTTAAGGTTGCCGGCACTTGTTAAAATGGTATTGTATATAATATAAACCTTAGCTCCACGAAGTTTGCAGTGAAAGTGTTTTTTGTTGTTTTATTATTATAATGCTTCGTATAGTTCCGTTAGTGTTTATTGGTTTTCAAGTTATTTAATTATTTTTTATTATAAACCTTGTTGTGTGCAATTCTTTAGTGTTTGTGAATAATACAATTTAGTACTTGAAGCAGTTTCGCTGGTGCTTCTTTGGGTCAATATTGGTAAGATATTCTAGTGCTTCGTTAATGCTTCAAAATGCCCGCTGTTTTGAGATAATTAAGTTTTTAATTTCAAGGTCCGCCGTTTTGTTTTTGTTTTTTGGTTTTCTAGATGTTTCGTTATTTGTTAAGAGTTTTATTAGTGCTTGTTTGGTTTTGAACATATCAAGTTTTAGTCACAGAATTAAACTCGAAAGTGTTTACGGTCGAGTCAATGTAGGTAACATATTTTAGTGCTTCGTTAATGCTTCAATAATATCCGTTGTTTTGATATACCTAATTAAGTTTTTAAGTTCAAGGTCAGCCCGGAAAGGGCATGATCGGGTCCAATTTAGGGTAATATTTTAGTGCTTCGATGTTGCTTTATAGTGAATTGAAAGTGGTACAGGATTACTCGTTCATAACTGATGAGAAATGACTACCCAAATAGTGCACAATAATTTTTTGGCGAAATGTAACATATTGCTGATAACGATCAAAATAATTGTTAAAGTTTTGAATGGAGAGATCACCGGTACTTGCTAAAATGGTATTGTATATAATATAAACCTCAGGTACATGAAGTTTGCCATGAAAGTGATTTATTTTTGTTTTTTTGGTTTTCAAGGTATTTAATTATTTTTTATTTCAAACCTTATTTTGTGTCTTTAGTGCTTGTTAATAGAATTTTAGTATTTAAAAGAGTTTCATTAGTGCTTTTTTGGTTTTGATGATATTCAAGTTTTTAGATTCAAGGTCAGTTCGGAAAGAGCTTGATCGGGTTCAATTTAGGGTAATATTTTAGTCCTTCTATGTGCTTTATAGTGATTTGAAAGTGGTACAGGATTACTCGTTCATAACTGATGAGAAATGACTACCTAAATAATTCACAAAAAACTTTATTGTGAAAGGTAACATATTTCTGATAACGATAATAATTGTCGTCAAAGTTTTGAAGGGAGAGATTACCGGTAATTGTTAGAATGTTATTGCATATAATATAAACCTCAGGTTCATGAAGTTTGCCACGAAAGTGATTTGTTTTTGGTTTTTTTTTTGTTTTCAAGGTATTTAGTTATTTTTTATTTTAAGCCATTTAAGAAATCTATTTAATTCAATTAAAGAAATAGGATATTTTGAATCATCTCGTGAAGAAGGTATAATACCACAGCATGAAATTAAAATTAATTCTATTGTCATATTTGATGACATTGTTTGTTGTGATCAGAATATTATGAGAGATTACATCTGTTTCGGTAGACATAAGAATACTGATTGCTTTTATTTAAGCCAAACATATTCATCTGTTCCTAAACAATTAATTAGAGATAATACCAATTTATTAGTAATATTTAAACAGGATAGTACAAATTTAAAACATATTTAAGATGATCATGTAAATACTGATATGTCTTATCAACAATTTAAAGACTTATGTGGTATTTGTTGGCAGTCAGATTATGATTTTGTAGTTATTGAAAAAAGATTGCAACATGAAATCTGGTCGGTACCGAAAGGTATTTGATAAATTTTAGAAAATAGAATCATCATTTAAGTCAATATTATTTCATGATCTAAACTATATCTATAAGCATGGACGAGAAAATTGCAAAAGAACTAGTGAAAGCACGAAAATATTAAGCCTTAAAGTCAGATATAGCAGAATTAACAATTTTCCAAGAAAAAGAGTTAAAACCATAACTCAACCTTTGCAGGAACTAATTAAAACTATAAAATGTGAACCATTAATAAAACGGGAAGTATGTCATTCTTTAGTGCTTGTTAATTGAATTTTAGTATTTTAAAGAGTTTCATTAATGCTTGTTTGGATTTGAAGCCATTCAAGCTTTTAGTCACAGTATCAAACCCGAAAGGGTTTACGGTAGAGTTAATGTTGGTAACATATTCTAGTGCTTCTTTAATGCCTCAAAAATGTCCGTTTTTTAGATAATTAAGGTTTTAATTTCAAGGTCAATCCGGAAAGTTCTTAATCGGGTTCAATTTAGGGTAATATTTTAATGCTTCGATGGTGCTTTATAGTGAATTGAAAGTGGTACAGGACTACTCGTTCATAACTGATGAGAAATGACTACCTAAATAAATCATAATAACTTTATTGTGAAAGGTAACATTGGTCGTCAAAGTTTAAAAGGTAGAGAGCACCGGTACTTGTTAAAATGGTATTGTGTAAAATATAAACCTCAGGTCCATTGACTTTGCCGTGAAAGTAATTTGTTTTTGTTTTCAATGTATTTAATTATTTTTTATTTCAAACCTTATTGTGTGTCATTCTTTAGTGCTTGTTAATTGAATTTTGGTACTTCAAAGAGTTTCATTAGTGCTTATTTGGTTTTGAAGATATTCAAGTTTTTAATTTCAAGGTTAGTTCGGAAATGGTTTTATCGGGTTAGTTTGGGTTAGTTTGGGTTCGTTAATGCTTCAAAAATGATCGTTGATTTGAAGTAATTAAGTTTTTAATTTCAAGATCAGCCCGGAAATGCTTGATCGAGTCCATTTTGGGGTAATCTTTTAGTGCTTCGGCGGTGCTTTATAGTGATTTGAAAGTGGTACAGGATTAATCGTTCATAACTGATGATAAATGATTACCTAAATAATTGACAATAACTTTATTGCGAAATGTAACATATTTCTGATAACTATAATAATTGGAGAGATTACCGTTACTTGTTAAAATGTTATTGTATATAATATAAACCTCAGGTCCATGAAGTTTGCCGTGAAAATGATTTGTTTCTGTTTTTTGGTTTTCAAGGTATAATAATAAATAAATATAAAAAATAATAGCATCTAGACGATAGTTGTATTCCAATAATCTGAATTTTTTATGGCTTGAATGTATCAAATGAAGGTAACTGATCACCTGCGCAATAATTTTTGGTACAAGATTACTCGTTCATAACTGATGAGAAATGACTTCCTAAATAAATCACAATAACTTTGGCGAAACGTAACATATTTTTGATAACGATAATAATTGTTAAAGTTTTGCAGGAAGAGATTATCGGTAGATACTTGTTAAAATGGTATTGTAGGTATATAATATAAACCTTAGATCCCAGAAGTTTACGGTGACACTGATTTTATGGTTATGTTTTGTTTGTGTTTTTTGGGTTTTAAGGTAGTTATTTAATTCTTTTTTTATTTTAAGCCCTATTGATGCCATTCTTTAATGCTTGTTGATGCATTTTAGTACTTCATAGAGTTCCGTTAGTGCTTCTTTGAATTTGAAAGTATTGAAGTTATCAGTCACAGGATCAACCCCGAAGGGGTTTACGGTCGAGCTGATGTTGGTAACATATTTTAGTGCTTCTTTAATGCTTTAGAAATATCCGCTGTTTTGAGAAAAATCCTTTCGGGACATGGGTTAGTCCAAACATCTCCTCGCTTGTCCAACAATTAAAAGTGACTTGATAAACAGCACCTGAAGGACCGTTTTTAGCAAGTTTTGTTCCAGGTCCATGCATTATTGTAATTCCTGTTTCGTCTATATCATAGAAGTTAGAATATTTCAAGCTATTTCTGAACATTACAGCGGCGAGTTTTTTAAATAATCGGTTCGCTTCCAGCTTATTAAATCCTTTGATGCGGTGTAAACTTGTATTTTTCGGTTTACGAACGCTGATATATAAATATATGAAAGCCTTCCAGCCAATCTGCACCAGCTAACTGTTTTTCCTTAATAAATGAATGAACAATTTCTAGATGCCCTGCAAATTATAGGCAATGCCACAAAATTGCCATCTTGTTAGATCATAAAACATATTGGCAAGCATTACGAGATGTGCTACCATTTTCTCTTATTGATATACTGTAAAGACAAGATTCCCTCCAAGTTTGTTTTATTCGTTTTTGCAGCGTCTGATATGGAATACCACATTGAGCTCCAATTTTTCTTCTACTCAATCCTTAAGCGATTAACTGAACAGCTCTCTGATGTAACTTCGATTGTCCAAGAAGTTTTTTTCGTTTTTAGTTTTCATTTTCTGGGTGTCTGAAACAAATTTTACTTTTATAGAATAATTTTTAATTGTGAACAAGGCTGCAGGGTATTTAGTGTCATTATGGGGTAATGGGAGTCACAGTGCAGCCACTACCTCAAACTACAAAAAGATCGTTACAAAAAGCCAGTTAGAATTATGAAAAAATATATATATTCAGTAGACAAATCAAGTAGAATATCTAAATTTGCATACTCCTACAAGCTGCATCAAGCAAAATAGCATATGCGTGAAGGTTACACATGGTTCTAATATTGGTTTGTCAAAATTCACCAAACGTTCCCGTTGACTCTCTACAAGGAGCTGATTTGGTTCGCACGGTTCACGGTAGATTTGAGGTTCAAGTTCAACGGTCGGATACGTTCACAAAAACAATTACGTATTCTTAGCGGACACATTGCACGCGGGCTCCGATTCCCCCGGCTTTCCTACCTTTTAGTCGTGTATATTTATCATCATCAATCATGGATAAACGTAACAGATCAATGTCCTATTACAATAATAATTATCATAAATACGGCTTTCAAATGTGTCAAAATATTGGTGTGCATCCTATTGATTAGAAAAAATATTTTTGGCAAAGCAACGAAAAATTACCTACCTACCTTATTTTTAGAACACAAGCAGTCTTTCTGTTGATTTTTTTACTGTAAAGCCAGCTTCTCATTTTTTGTTTAATACTTGTCTAAATTATGTTTTACTAGTAAGTGTTCCCGGCGCAGAAAATAATGCTATCCGTCGAAGAATCAGTGTGTTACTTCATTATTCTTGCCTTAGGATTGCTCTATCTAAGAAAAATAAAGAAGGTAAATATAGTTTTGCTTATCTGCCCAGTTTGGTAAAACCAGCCACTATCTCATAATTTTTATTTGTGCAAGGTGTTTTTAGTTTATTTTGCTACAAAAGCAGTAAATGCAGTAAAGTACCGGGTGTCCAAATAAACGGGGCTACGAAAAATTGCTGCAAATTATTTTCAAGCTTGTAAGTTGCCTGCTAGGGGCGCAATGTACTTTCGCAAACATAGTAATGCAATTATCTCCAAAATTGACCATTAGAAGGTATCCTACAAATAATTTTTTTTAAATCTTAAGGAGATTCTGAATTAGGTTGTCTAGGGACTTTCTTTATGCCATTAACCTTTAATATAGGGTGGGGAAAGGTTTAACCATGTTGTGAAAAAAGTCAATCTAATTTCTTTGTTTTTCAGTCAAATTCAACAAGTTTGATTTCATTCAAAACAAGTTCTCAATATCAAATTAATACAATCGTACATTTTGTTATTTAGGGGCCATCTTTAAATAAAATTAGTATTTATAATAATAGAAAATCGAAAAAAAAAACACATTCTGGAAAAACATAATTATAAAATTATTTTTCCTAAAAATATAGCACATTGGCTTAAAACCTTAATCTAAGATAAAAAAAGACACGTCATAAGATTTAGAAAGTTCCAAAGGTCTTCTATATAAGTATATGGTAAAGTATACGTAACGTTATTTTGGGTGTTTTAGTTTTTAGTGAGAAATATTCTATATAGTATTGAGGTTCAATGGTAAAATTTTTGCATAAGGTCATCAAATTTCATTTTGTTAATAAGTAATTCGGTATTGTCGGCTTTAGGTATCTCTCTAGTTGTTGCATTCAATTGAAATGGAACCTCATGGATATTTTACCTGAGCATGGGGTTTATTTTTTTCAAATATAATTTCTACTACGTCGGAAAATTGTATCTCAGTATTATCAGTATCTTTTAATTTTCTGCAGGTAGTAACAGATTTTCAATTTAGGATTGACGAATATTTTGTGACAATAACTTTGTATGATCGCTTGTATACATTACGAAAAATTGGGCCGGCGCCGGCGCTTTCATAAACATCATTATTATGTTTCTTTCTATATTGGCATGTATGCTATCTACTGGCATATATGTGTGACCAGGTACTAAATATGTTATTAGGATATTTATAACAGCGCTTGATATGCTTAAAAATATGTTAATATAGCCATCAATTATGATGTTTTAATTCTGCTCAGGACAGTTGTCGCAGAAAAAATGGACACACTCATTTTCTCCTAATTGATCTAACTGCGATAAATATGCAAAAACATGAGAGCAAATTTCATTAGCCCCTCTTTTGTCATCCTTCTTACCTCAAAAATAACAACAACCGTTTGCTCTCCCACTTTCATAGATGGTAAAATTATTACACACATATTTGCGTGGAAAGCCTAGTAGTATCATGCTGGAACCATGGGGAGTTGTCAGGACTTTTGTTAGTCGAAACTAGTTGCTGGATCTCTGTGGTTTTGTTTTTTTAAGTAATATCTGGTATGGTCTTTTTTCCTTGAAAGGTGTAAATATTGCTCTATTCTTTTTTATTTTTTAAATTATCTGGTATATTTTTATATATTTCACATTTCATGCATTTATCTTTCTTAGATACATGTATGCCATGGTTATTTTCTTATTGTTCTCTTAAACTACTAAAGTTAATTTTGTTTGTTATCCTTATACAAATTAGTAGATGTTAAAATTTCGACAGGTCAATACAGCTTTAATGATGATACCCTACAATAATGTGAGGGACGATTGGCAATCTTTTAATAAAATTGTCAAGATAATACCTGTGACATACACTAGTCTTATGCTTTGGATCGCGTTTGCCACTCTCATCTTGTATCGCTTCCAGTCTGTCTTTGTTAGTGTTTCAAATTACACTTCGGGTAATTCTTATAGTAGCAATTAGAAATTGTTGACATAAAGGATTTTCTTGATTCAATATTTGAAGTTTCTTTACACTTAATGGGAATAATTTTTACACAGTAAGACTTTTGAGACTCCCAATCGCCTATTTTTCAGAATGTCGGCATAATAACTGCCTCGCTAATTAAATGAATTAGAAGTATAAGTGCACTTTTTTCCCTTGCAAGGATTTGGAAGCGGAGTTTTTAAAGTGATTATTTTTCTCTTTTATTTATATATTTTAATTCAAGACTTTTCCTCCATTTACTTTTTCCCTAACCGCTTTGCTTTTTCTTAGTTTTTCCCTTTCAAACCTACTAGAAGACGAAGAGGAGGGCAGTAATTTAGTATTGTTGGAATTGGAAATCCATCCTGTTTCTTCATTGCCAAGTGACGTAGATTATATTTCACTATCAGAATTGCTGCTACTATATGAACCAATTTGTGTTTTCTTTGCTTGACTGGCATGACCTTGTCCGCTGCTATGGAATTCTGGATAGATTTTACAACCTGAGGCAATATTGTTGCACAAATCTTAAGAAGTATTGTTGTATATACTGCAGGCGGTTGTTCTGTCAACGCAAAGTAGTTACTAGCGTTCTGGAAAATTTGTTCATCTTTACTGAAATGGACGCTGTTATCAATAATATTCTCTTGACTACTACAAGGTACTGACATGGAATGATACTCATATAGATTATTATGGCCTAAGTCTAAAATATTATTATTATCTGTGATGTCGGTCAAATAATAGTGTTACGATCGTCGTTGATTCTCTATCCTAACCAAAGGTATTAATAAAGGCATAATAAATTGGACCTCTATATACTGTGACTTCTATTTTGTTTTGACAAGGATCTTAAATACAATATTAATAACTTGTAATGAATGTTATGCGAGCTTCACCATTGTCTCTCGAATATATGAGGTGTATACAACTTTTTTGCTATATAAAGTGCTCTGAGCTTTTGTGCTGGTCCCTTGGCGATTTTGGTGACGTGATTGCGCCAAGACATGTTGTTTTCGACGTTGATGCCCAGCAAGCTTAACGATCAGGCCAGAGTCAATGTTTGTCCTGTCATTGATAAGTCAGGTCATGGTGTTCGCTTTTTTTTGACGAGAGCTGCTTGAGCCTTTCTTTCGTTAAATTTGACAGTGTTTTCCTCACCCCATTCCACGATGGTGGTCATATCCTCTTTGATAGCAGCAATCTGATTTTTCCATTCGCGTTGGAAACTAGGTCATTGGAGTCGGCGACATGAATGATGATATAAGAGTGCTGTCGTCTGCAAAGCTGTAAGCAGAATTGTTTGACCTGTCTAAGAGATCGTTGGTATAGAGTAGGAACAGTGTGGGAGATAATATACACACCCTTGCGGAACTTCGGCATTGATCTTAATTTCCTCCAAGAGATGTCCATCAGTACCAACTCAGATGCTTCGATCCCTTAAAAAATTGGAAAGCCGTAGAAGTAACGCTGGTGCTAGTCCGTATGCTGTCAATTTGCTTAACAATCAATCATGCCACACCCTCTCAAATTCTTTGGATATGTCAAGAGCCACTGCAGGAGATTCGCCGTAGCTCTCAATGGCTTTGGTTCACAGGTGGGTCACGTAAGTTAGGAGATATCCGGTTGATCTGTGCTTGCGGAAGCCATACTGGCGATTGCTTATGATACCTGATGATTCGAGATATTTTAAGAACCGTGTTTCTTAATGGCTATGGCAATTGGACGATAGTTATTTGGAATCGTTTTTTACCTTTCTTCGGGATTGGTTGCAACTGATCGCATTTCCAGCTAGAAGGAAAGAATAATGCAGTTCGGTATGATAGGGAGAAAAGCCTGCTTAGTGCAGCTGTTAGTTCAGCGGAATATTTCTTAAGTACTATTGCGTGAAAGCCTCCGATTTTGACATCAAATCAGGTATTTTCCACGTATGCCTTTGTGCCATTTATGGTTTCCTTTAGTCAATAAATAGTTGGTGGAGATCACTATCGAATTCTTAGTGTTTTGAAATATTCGACGAATATTAAAAATCTGACCTATGGTTCCTTCTAACAAGACCTAAATCCTTAAAGTAAGACTTTCTTATCGGTTCATCTACATAAGGTGGTGTGCGTGATGGTGTGGGGTGAGTATTACGTTTGAGATCACTTTGAATGTACTGTTAACAAGATAAACGACTTATGTGTACTCTATGGCTTATGTAACTTCTTCTAAAGTTGGCTTCTCGACTTGTTATCTAGATGTTTTTAAGATGTTCTTGTTTATTTATGACCTCTGTGGTGTTGGTAACAAGTTCTTCCTTTCCTCGTAATACGACGTTACTTGATTCTGCTTTAAAGCCTCTTAATTTGAACTGTATCCCTAAAAACTTTCTGCTATACTTGTTTCTTCCCTACCTTCGTTTTTGACATTTCTAGTACTCTCGATTTTTAGTCGTAATGAGTTTTATTGCTCGTTTCCTTATATTTTTCTAACCTCATTTTGTGCGAGATCTTAGAGCATACGATATAAGAAATATTTGATGTATTTTCATAACCTACGTCATATTGGTTAGATTTCTTTGTTCCTCAGATATTCCCGACTGCTGTTTCCAAGGTTTTCATGTTCATGATTATCATAGAGCATGCACTATATTAACCTCATTTATTGGCTATTTTTAGTTATTTCGTTTTTATATTAAAATTGTTGAGGGTATGTTTTTCTTTTAATTTTCTATATCCCTCATGGCTGCTTTTGTTACTTGCTTTTGACCTGTCAATTTTTATTAGAGCTTTATTTTTTTAATGCGTGAGCATGCCAAAAGGTGGATGGGATCTGGTGGATCTGTTTCTCACATCCATGATATTATTCGTCGTCTATTTGAACACCCACGTCTGTTTGTGGATACGTTTGTTTCGTACATTGTAGAGTTGATCATAAGATTACTGGTTGCACGTAACTCGTTGTTATTCCTTATGTCACACAGGCTTTTATTATGACTTGTGATCTAAGCTCAGTTTCATTATTAAGATTTACTTTGAAATTACTCAAAACCTTTAACATTGGTTCTTCGATTCATCATCTCTTAGTTTGGGTATCGACACTATTGTATAGCTGAACCATAGTCATCTCATTAATATGCAACATATTATTTTTTTTTACGCATGCATCATAATCAACGATTATCGCACGCTGCAGCATGCTTAAAATAATGTTTATGATGCACCTACTTTTTCAAAGGTTGCTATAGAAACATTTGATCATGTCAAATGTGACAGATTAATATATTCGTCAATACATCCCTTAAGCTTAATATTTAAAACATTTTTGAGATTATGATGCATTCGTAATAAAAAATAGCGTATGATATACGTGTATAAGAGGCTTTTAAAGCCCTTGCGACTTACAAAACACTCCACTGCGCGTCGTGTTTTGAAAGATGTCGCGCGTGCTTTAAAGCCCCTCTTATACACTTATATCATAATATACTATTATTGATCACCGTCCATTAGGCAGAAATCTAACGAATTGGAAGTATTTCTGGAGAGAGTACCCTTTGCTTTTGTTACTTACTAAACACTGGTTGACTGACTGATGAACCTATTCATGTTTTGGACTATATGGTGAAGAATAAGTTTTGCAGAGTTGATTCTTTGCATGGTGGTATCATGATCCTCTTGCATGAGTCTACTCTTGATCTGCTTGGATTTGAGATAAGTTTGACGATCTTTGTAGTGAAATATCTTCTGAGTGCTCTGTTATATTTTTTAACCTTTACAAGTTGTGTGCTGTGTATTTACCGTTCACCTAGTCCTAGTTGTGATGTATATCTTAACAGGTTGGACTTTCTCTTATACAGAATTCTACCTCATGCATCTGTCATTGCTCAGGGCGAATATTAATTACGCTGATAGCGGTGGAGAGGTGGTTAGATCTCTTGATAGCTTATTACACTTATATCGACTAAAAATGCATGCATTCTGTTACAAGAATAAATCGGGGGTCTTCCTCTTATTGGACTACCTATGCTCGAATGTGGGTGGTTATGTGCCACTGTAAATTTAATTTTTATAATAGTGACAGTAATCTTAGGGCGGAAAGAAAACGTGGCCGTGTATATTGTGGGAGAAACTTTGCTACCTTTGCTTATGCTTGCCCAGGGGTTGATTGGGGCCCCTTGTGCAGTAGAGGTACACTAAAGACTTTTTTGTGCACCTGCTCTTTTGTTCAGAGGTTGCGAGTGGTGTGCCTAAGGATTCCCGTTATTCCTTTATCCTGGTTTTATCTTTAAGATCGTCTACACTCCATCTTTGGACCCGTTCTGTTTTGGTGTATTTTTTGCTTGAAATCCTTGCTCGTAACTTAGCTCTGAAATGATCTCCATCAGCATCCAGGCCTCGGAAACTTCTGACATCGGTTATATTACTTCCGTGCCTAGCATCGATAAGGATATGGTCAATTTGGTTTCTTGTTATTCCATCGTTCGATATCCGTGTTTGTTTGTGGATTCTTTTGTGTTCAAAAGCTGTTGATTTGACAGGGAGGTTGTTGGATGCCGCAAAATCTACTAGCCGACGTCCTTTGTCGCTACACTATTCATGCAGCCTGTGCCTTCCAATCGTTGGTCTAAAAACTTCTTCCCTTCCTATCTTTTCATTAAAGTCTCCCAGCAATATAAGAGCGCCCTGTTTAGGTGTTGAGGCAAGAGTTCTCCCTAGTTGGTCATAGAAAGCTTCCTTAGTAGGTTCATCTTTATCTTCGGTGGGTACAGGGACCTATAGCAAACAGTAGTTATACCACTGACCTTTAAGCCTAATGTAGCACATTCTCTCATTAATTGGTTTGAATCCGATTACAAAGTCCACCAAATCCTGGCATACCACAAAACCAGTTCCGAACTCGTGTCGTTGATTTTGACTACCGCTATAAAACACAATGGATTTGGTTTCCTGTATCAGTCCATCGTATCTCCTGTACTGCTGTTATGTCCATCTCAATCCTTTCAAGCTGTTCAATGATTTTTATTGCTGCTCCAGGCCGGTACCTGCTTAAAACATTCAGAGTTCCAATTTTCGTTTCCTTTTTCCATGGCTGTGGTCGTCTTTGTAGATCCGTCCGATTCCGAGGCATCTCGTTAGTGTTCATAACATGGGTTGTTTTGCGAGGTAGGATTGTTAGCCCTACGCTCAACCTTTCTCCTTTATCCGAGGTTAGGACCGGCAGGGGCGACTTCAGGCTTATTCAATTCGACCCTTGTCATCTCCAGGCGGAGGTGACGATAAATATCCGTTATTTTTTTCCTATTACGTTATGAATTTTTAATGTGCTGCTAGTTTGTACCAACCAAAATACATATTCCTTATTCGTCGTTATGAACCCGTTCTCTTTCGAGGCTCATGAACTCGTTTCAATATATTTCATTTTTAACGGAACGGTGTTATTAGCTGCATGCCCCATTCTTCACTTTTCTGTGGGATGGAAGTCGGTAACGGCACTGGGCGTGGAATCTGGAGTCATTCCGTGGGAAGTGAATGTGATAGAAAAAATCACATTATTTGAAAAATACAATACGTCCCTATTACCTTGAACCACGCCATCTCTTTACGCATCAGGGATGAGGAGGCTGTTTTAATGACTCGAGAATCCATGCCCTGATAAATTACCAAATTTTCTCATCGCTACCGCCAGGCAGATTTCTTTATTACTACTATTCCTGTTTTTAATTTATTATTTGGCAACAATTGAAGCTTGTTTGAATTTGCCTGGCAACCTTTCATTCTAGAGAAAATTGGAATATTACTTGCATTAAATTATAATTTTTTAAGTGTATTTTTCTTTTACCGTATGAAAATATTCCCAAGAAAATATTAATAATTTTATAAACTCAACTAGCAAATATAATAATACACCGATTCATTAGGAGCTTGGGACAGAATATTCGCACACAAATAGTAAGCAGTAGACACACTTATTATTTCAGACCGCCAGGATTATTAATGCTCTTATTAAAGATCATTATTTTTGGCCGCTGCCAGCAATATTGGCACAGTTTTGGCTTTGATGATATTTCTGCTTTATTTTTTAATTCCCGGTCAAACCTTAAGTTATGTTTCGGTGATCGGTTTTGCCTGAATGGTTATGAGTGTATCGTGTAAATTATGCATTACAAATTTTAAAATGCTATTTCAAAATTATTTTGCTATATTTTTATAATACTATAAGGCCGTTAAATCATGCCTTGCAGACTTCGCGAAAGCTATTTTTACTTAGAAGACTTTTTCCCTTATTTTGGAATTATAGTTTCCCTTATAGTGATTATGTTTTACTGGATTAAGGTAATAAAATTATACTTTTTAATTTAATATCAGAAGATGTGGAATGTTAATAAGTTATCTAAACTAACTCTTAACCGGTGTTGCTGGCCTTGTTACCGCCGCTGCTATGTGTCGTTATTATTCTCCCACTAAAAATTAAAGCAAAGGCTCGTCCTCCGCAATAACTTCTTACTATAGTAATTCTAACACCTATTTAGAAGTACCAGTCGTTTTAGTGAATTAACGTATGCGGCTTCTTGAATACACAAGTAAAATTAGATTAAGAACTTGTCAAATAGCTGATATCTATATTCTTAAGGCATTGACGATGACGGGTGGAGTATATTGATATTCCATACAAACAGTAGCGGCGTATGATCGCAAATATTATATAATTTCATAATATGGAACATAATAACACAGTATGTTGAGCCTATTGTTATTCCAACCAGTCCAGGCACAAGCCCAAGCATTTGGCCATTCAAAAAAAAGAGGTTCCCTCTTGCCGACGCGCCTCCCTCGCCATCGAAACTGCTGGCTCGGCCGGATAGTCCTTTCGCTTCGCAATGGTTTGGTACGAGATAACAAGTGATTAATGACCGCATCCAAGCCGGCTTTTAGAAGAACATCAAATGACTGATCGAACTTTTTTAAAATATCTTCAAACTTATATGTATTTATATAGACGTTATATGCTGTTATGTGATAATGATATGTAACTCCTCCTCCTCTCAGGTGCCATCTCCCTTGAGGTTGGCGACCACCTTTGCAAATTCTTCTCTATTTTGAGCTTGATGGATCAGTACAATACCATCCATGTTTGTCCAATCTCTTATGTTTCTCAGCCAGGACTTTTTCTTTCTTCCTATGCCTCGTTCACTTCTCTTTTTCCCTCAAGTATTAGTTTTAGTGGTTCATATTCCTCGTGTCGCATTATATGCCCCAGGTAGGCTATTTGCCTTCTCCTCATTATGCTTGTTAACTGAGATTACAGTTAGAGCTTCTGCATTTGTTGTTCTGGTGGTCCAGGCTATACGGAGCATTCATCTATATATCCACATTTCAAAAACGTCTAATTTCCGGAGTTCTTCTTGCTTCACCATCCATGTCTTATAGCCGTATAAGACCAGGGACCACAGCTAACTTTTTACAGTTCTTAATCTCACCTTTAGTGATAGATCTGGATTACATAGTATATTTCGCATGTTCAGAGAACCTGCCCTGGCTATTTCTATCCTTCTTTTAATCTCCTTAGCGTGGTTCAGCTGGTTCTCGTATCGAATGCGTTGAAAGGCCTTTTTGTAGTCCACAAAGTAGACGAATAACTTTCTCTTTACTTCCAGGAATCTTTCCGCCAGTAGAGTTGAGCCTAACATGGCTTCCCTTGTGCCTGTACCCCTTCTAAATCCGTACTGGGATCTGCTTAAGTAGTTGTCGCATTTAGTGCGTATGCGGTTGATGGTGACTCTCATGAAAATTTTTGCTGCATGGCTCATAAGACAGGTGGTCCTATGGTCTTCGCATCGTCTCGCTTTGTTCTTTTTTGGAAGCGGGATGTATGTAGAACACACCCAATCCTCCGCTCTCGTAAATAACGTTGAACAAACGAGTTAGCTTAGCAATTGCATTCTCACATAGATCTTGAACTGTTCAGCCACAAGAGCATCGTTACCTGGTGTTTTGTTGTTTTTAGCTTCTGCGATCGCTCGGGTCCCTTCTGTCGTTCCTTTGTTCTGTGGTCTACAAACAGTTCCTTAAGGTAATGTTTCCACATTATTTTTTGGTTCTCGGGGTCTAGCCCTCTTGCGTTGTTTTCATTTTCTATCAGAGAAACATGTTTTGGTTTACATAAACTGCTGCCTCTTTGATTTCTTCATTGAGGCTGGCATCCATCCGCTTCAATATGGCGTCGGTCATCCAGTGCTGCTTTCTTCTTCGGTCTTTTGTACCTATTGTTTCTTGTTCTGGCTCAACGAGAATGTGTCTGAAGCTCGACCATGTGTCTTCGATGTTCTCTTCATTACGGCTATCGCTATTTGTCTGTGGTGATGTGTTGAGCCTTCTGTCGACATTCTGTTGAAACTGTGCTTCCTGTTGATCTCTTTCGCTGCTCCAAGCGCTTTTATTTTTCCTTTTTGGTTTTCCGATCATTTTAAGCCTTATTCTTCGAGTTAAAGCCACTGGGTTATGATCCGAATCTATGTCGCATTCTGGGTAAGTCTTTGCGTTGCGGACACTATTTTTAAATCTATTATCAATTGTTGTATAGACTATTTGGTTTCCGGCAACGAATCTCTCATTGGGAGCTGGAACTAGGTGTTACTGATAACTAGTTTATTTTCATGGCAGAATTGTATAAATCTTGTGCCGCTGCCGTTTCTGTTGCCTAATCTATAGGTACTTACGATGCCATCCACTGGTTTGCGTTTAGACCTCCCATGTATATATATCGTCACTTTTCATATGTCTATTTACCCTTTCAATATCGGAGCAAAATTCCTCCAGTTCTACATCAGCGGCGTCCGCTGTTGGTGTATAGAGTTGAATTATGTTGACATTCAATGGCGACCGTTCACTTTAATCAGCATCACCCTCTCGCTGACCGGCAAGACGCTTTGAACATATTGGCCTGTGTCCATTGTTATCATAATACTGTCTCCGTGTTGAACTGTATCTTTTCCTGAGTAAAATACTCTGTTCTGATTTTCTGATACAAAGGATCCTTCTCCTGCCCATTTATTCTCACTCATTTCCAGGATGTCCTATTTCATCCTCGTCATTTCTCTTTCCGCGTTTGCCAGTTTACCGGCTCTGTATAATGTTCTCCCATACCAGGTAGCGACCCTAGCTTTTCTCCCTGTTATTCCAAGCAACCCCTGACCATATAAGGTCGTGCAGGGACTGGGGGCCGTGGTTTGAGTTTTGTTTGCCATAATAATTTGCTTGGAACATTAATCCGATAATTTCCCACTTGCCTTTCGCATCCTATGCCGTTGGTCGCTTTTTCGCCTTTAAGGTGTTGCTACCTTTGGGCAATAGGGTGCTCTTTTTATTTTTCAGCCGCTGCTAACCTGGAGGATAGACCCTGTCCGCAGCCGTCCATTTTGGGTTAGACGCTGCGTGGGAATCTTCTTAGCTTCACCTTTCATTCTTCGAGACTTTACCAGCTTGGGTGGCCGTATCATCGCTCCCTGGATTTAAGGTTATTGAGCCCTCTCACCAACGTCAAGGTGATGATTCCCGTAGGGAAGGAATATATAACTAATTATATTATATTTATAAAAGTAATTGTTGTAACCATCGAAATTACTTTAATTAAGAGCATTCAGAAGGAGACTGCCATCTTTTCATAAATATCCGTTTATTATTCTCAAATTATATAAGGTTTTCTAAAAAAACTTATATGCTTAATGTAGTGAGATATTATCAAAATAATTTAAGATCAAAATTTAAGGCAATTAAAAAAAGAGTTGAAGCCCTAAAAGTTCCACAAAGCACATTACACAACTAGAGCATTAAAAGGGAATAATGGATTTCGAATTTAGATGAAATATGGCTACAAATATATATTTCCAGGAGCAAAACTAGAATTACGATGGAAATTCTACATTTTAAAAGATATTGAGTTATAAAATATGATCCTATCCAAAGAAAGAATGTGTCTAAGAAATTAAGTACCTATAAAATGATGAGAAATAATTTAGCAGTGGTTCTGTTATAAATACAAAGTAAACTAACTTTAACAAAACATTCATATCTGTTGTAAAAAGCAGTAGTAATATTTAATAACGGTTTAATCAAATGAAATAAAATGATAAAGTTATCTTAAAAATTTAAAATCTCAATATCTTCGTGATCAATATTTTCGCTTTCTGAAAAAGATAGTTCTTCAGATTCATTCGACGCGAAGATCACCATTGGTTCGATGTTTAATTTATTTTTTACCTCGTATGCCCCAAATTAATTTTGCCAATGCTGTCGCGGTACATTTTCTACTACGATGTTCCATACATTTAAAAATTCAGCAGGTGACCCTGTGGTGTTAACAGTAGCTTCGCCAGAACGTTTTAAGCCTCTGACCACACTATTTCGATGGCATTAAAATGATAATGATAGAATGGCAGCCTGACCACACAATGACCATGCTCCGCAGCGTACTTATCCACATTACACATTTTTTCGGCACTGTTTACTTTGGCACCAAATTTCAAACAACATATTTTAAAAGATTTAAAAGATATTCTTCTTTCCAAGCCATTCTAAAAGCCTTTTTTTGCCTCAGCTTTTTCTTGAGATTTCTTCTTCTAGACAACTAGGACAAGTTTGAGTTAGTTTGAGTTAGCTAGCGTTATCCAGTATAAATAAGGATGGTTTTTCTTAGTTTGCGATAAGTTTACCTATAAAATACTCTCAACTTGCATTCATTTAAACATAAAATTAAAGTTTTAATCATCTCCTGATGATGCTAACATGGTTAGCGAAACGCGCGTCGAGTGTAATAATTCTGTGTCGGTATTGTGGATAAAACTCCGTTTTAGTTAATAAAATTCTCTTTAAACTGATTCCAGGCATTTCTAATAAATGTTTTCTCCCGTCCTCCTTTTTCAAGTTAAAAATAATTTTCTTAATTCCCAAATATAAAGAACCTTGTGAGTTCTGGCGATTCTTCAATAAATTTCCAGTACAAGTAATATGGTCCTTTCGGAAATATATTTTGTAAATTACTTCCCTTAAACAATGCTGAGTATTCTTCGTAATTCGAGTTTTGCTCCGGGAAGCGTTTTCAGACATATTCCTTCTAAATTCGAAATCCGTTCTTCTGTTTGGATGTTCTAGTTTGTATAATGTGCTTTGTGGAACCTTTAGGGCTTCTGATGCTTATTGAATCACCTTCATCTCGACATTTTTAAATTCCATGGTTTGATATCATTTTAAAAAGTCAACACAAAAGGATACGTACCCAAGAAATCCAAAGTTTCAGAAGGCGACCAAGTGTTAACTTTCATGAGAAATTCTCGCAATGAAATTTACTTGTTACATAAAGTAGTACTGGTGTGTGTGCCTCACCTTTATAAGCACACAACTGAAGTGAAACTTCTGAAAGAGATATTATGAATTGAGTTTTTTTTCAAGCTTTTTTCCTCAACTTTTGCTCCCGGTCCCGACATTTTTTTTTATTTCCTTCTTCTTTTTTCTTAAGTTTTTCCGCCGAAAACTGCGTTTCTCTAAAAGTCATTTATTACTTTTTTTTCTTTATTTCATTTTATAAAACTTTTATTAGCTTTCCGGACATTTTTTTTTTATTATTTTATAATACTTTTATTAACTTTCCGAATTTTCTTGTGTTTTTTTTATTAATTTTGTTGTTTTTTATTTCGTTTATAATGCTTTCATTAACTTTCCGAACATTTTTTACGTGTTTTTTTTCATCTCCCCCCTCTCCTGACCAAACGGGGGGGGGGAGGGGATACAGGGTCCAGTTTTCGTCCAGGATCCTTATTTTACCCCGGCTACATGTCCTGAAAATTTCAACCCCCTAGCTATCCAGTATAGCTACAAGCTTAATTAATGGGGCATTTCACTTTGATAAGCGTTTCACTATGATAAGCAATTTTCCTGACTTTACCCTCGCTAAAGAAGTTTCACTTCAATAAAAAATTCTACAGTATAAAAGCGGCATCCGAACGCTATTGTAGTGTCAATCGTGGCTTGGTCTTTCCGTGATTTTAGCGAGCAATGCGAGGGACCAAACGACTATTTTAGTGTAAAGTTTCAATAGCGTGCAGGTAGTGCTCATGTAGTTCAAAATGGTTTTTAGTCGACAGAGTTAGCACAACTGACCAACATTTTGAGGCCATACTTACGCGTATGATAGAATCGCTTGTCTCAACTATGGAAATGTTTGATGAAGATGAAGACTACGCTTTACAGAGCAAGCGTGTTTCCGATCCTGGTTAGATTGGACTGGAAAAAGGAAATGATGAGCTTGGTGGTCAACAATAAGCTGGAAATAAATACACCCGAGGATAATTGACTAGATAACTAAGATCAAAATTACTTCTATGGCAAAGACCGGGTCAAATGGTCTTGTGGAGATCCAACTCGATAAGTAAGAGATCTAGCGCAAAAACTTTATTAATGTTCCGCAAAATGGAGGGAATAAGTTTGATCCCGTTTCTGTTTCGGACCATATAATTGATGAGACAATGTTACAATGTGTTCTCACATAACCATATCAAGAGCTGCAGAAAATAAAATTTATCTATTCTGATCCTCGTCTTACCAAGCTCAGGAATTTATCAATGACTGAACTAAGAAAAATTTTAAGGCTTTTGTATTATACTGCAGAATTCTACGAGACAAGGAGAAAACCATGTAAATTGACGATGTATTTCAATATTATCTAACTGTTAGGATTCGTTAAAAATTCTCGAGCTGCATATATTATGGGAAGAAGTGATCCAGTTTGTTGTTAGTTGCCTTTTGTGCGCATTGTTGTTTCAAAAGTTATATGACATCCAAGCCACCAAAATATGATGCACGTAATTGTTACGTCTATAAAGGACATCAAAACCAATCAGACAATAGTGACATAAATAATATTTTGCATTATCCCACCTAGAACAATTCAGCATATGTCCAATCACCACATTTAACTCATCTTTATCATAACTCGTTACCCGTGTCAGGTCCATCACCAATAAGACAAATATTAAAAATAAGATTTAAAATTTTTAAACATGGTTCCAAACTATCAATCTTAATACATTCCATATATTCATCTGAGAGCGAGTAAGAGGTATAATATTTCCTCTTCCGGTCTTTTTTAGTTTAGTGCATTTCTCTTTCTTTTCGGCATTTTTTTCTTAGTTTTCTCTTTAGCGGTTTTCTTATTGGCAGTTCCTCTCTTCTTCTTGTTAGTAGATATAGAAGTCAGGTCACGGAAAAGTTTCATGATCACTTGTTTTATCGCAGCTGATAATGCTTTAGCAGAAGATCTTAGTCTGGCGTCGGCATTACTTAAAGTTGAAGGATATTGTTCAGTTATTCTAGAAGGGCCTCTTCATTATCCACTCGAGTTAAACAGCATGACTTAGAAACGTCTTGGTTTTTCTTCTTCTTGGTTTAAATGCTCTGAATTTTACCTTTAGAAGATATCGCGATATGTTTGTGGCAGTGATGATCAAAATTTAGATTTTGAAAGGTGCAGAACATCATATGATATTTTAAAAAAATTATTTTAGCGTAAGGGTTTATTTTTGGTGAATATAAAATATCATATTCTTCATTTTAGATACAAAACCCCAAAACTTTTCTAAACAAACATTCGAAAAGTCGAAAATAATTATTTTCGGTTCTGATAATAGTGACAATCTTTTTCACTATCTGAGCTAGAACTATCAGCATATGCCCAGTTGCCACATTTAATATATTACTAAAACTGAGCTTTATCCACAATACCGAAACAGAATTTTTGCACTCGACGCGCGTTTTGCTAACCATGTTAGCATCATCAGGATATGATTAAAACTAAAATTAAAATCTACCTAACTCCCTTTTATACTACTGTTTGCCCAATCAAGCGGAACTAAAAAGGACCAATCCTGGAATCCCACTAGTCACGCTGGATTAACCAATACAATGGACTATACGGAATGGGCCCTCTATCTCTATTTAAACTATTCTTACATTTAATAATTTCCATACTTTCATATGCGTCTAATAATCTCCTATCAGTTATATTATGTATTAATTTTATTTTTTTTATTGTTATTCTATGATTATCATCAAAAGCATGCTCGGCAACACTTGATTTTTCTGTTCTACCATACTTTAAATGAGCTATATGTTCTTTGAATCTCGTCTGTATAGGTCGTCTAGTTTGCCCAACATATTTTTGGTTACAATCCATATATCCAATTTCATATATTCCACTTCTTTCTAACATTTCAATTTTGTCCTTTGGACCACCTAATAGTTTCTTAATGTTAAACTGAGTCTGGTATACTAATTTTAAACCCACTTCCTTAAAAACTTTTTGGAGTCCTCTAGTAGACTGAGGATTATACGGTATCGAAACATATTTTGTATTTTCATCCTGATTAACGAAAGAAGTGGAATCACGAATGGTCTTTCTAAACAAATGCCTATTAATTAGTCTATTTATTAAGTTAGAATTGAAACCATTAACTTCCGCTATATTCCTAATTGTTTCCTTTTCCTTATTAAATCTTTCTCTGCTAAGAGGAAAGTTAATCATACGGTGTACTAAAAAATGAAAGCTGGCCATTTTATGTTGGTCGCAGTGGAAGGAATCATTAGGAATATATCGGTTAGTAGTAGTATTTTTTCTGTAAATATTAAATTCTAATGTGTTATTATCGTTCCTAATCACTAAAGTATCCAAGAAAGGTAGTTGGCCATTGTTCTCGACTTCATAAGTGAATTTGATGGTGGGGAAACGGTTGTTTAGTTTTGTTACAAAGTCTTCAATATTAGCGGTTTTTGTGTCGAATGTCGTGAAAATGTCATCCACATACCTGTACCATACCCTTGGAAAATATTCGAGCTCTTGGCTTATTTCATTTTCAAATTTACTCATGAAAAGATTAGCTAAGAACGGCGATAAACAGTTGCCCATTGCCGTGCCTTCAAGTTGTTGGTAATAGTTATTTTTATATTGGAAATAATTTTGATCCATGCAAAGTTTGGATAACGTTAAATATTCTTGTTTGATTTCGTTATCAAAACTATTCATCTCAAGTAATTTACCAAGGTATTGCAAGGTCTGTGGGATTGGTACACTAGGGAACAATGAGCTAACATCAAACGAGATTACCTTCATTAAGAATCGTATCTTTAATTGTGTTTATAAAATCTAAGGATTTTAGTACTCCTGAGTTCTGTTTAATATATCTTTACCATAACTCGGTTTCCTTGCCAGGAATATCACACATAAGACAGACGCCGCTCTCTCTCTCTGGCGATGTTAAACGAACCATCGTCATCTATCTTAATACTTTCCATAGATTCATATGAGGGCGAGTAAAAAGTAGTATTTTTCTTTTGGTCTTTTTTCGTTTAGTGCATTTCTTTTTCTCTGGTTTCTCTCTTTGGCAGCTTTCTTATTGGCAGTTCCTCTCTTTTTTATTAGTAGATTCAAAAATAGATTTAAGTGGGGTGCTTGTCATTAACTCAGTATGTTGCTTTTGCTTATTTAATATTGAGGTGTCACGGAACAGTTGCTTGTTCACTTGTTTTATTGCTGCTGATGATATTTCAGTAGAAGATCTTGGTCTTGCCTCGTTATTTCGTCGAGTTGAAGGATACGGTTCAGTTACTCTAGGCAATACTGTTTGCCAAATGAAAGAATCTGGCTGAAAAGAAAAAAATTCCTCGCATTTTTAGATGCTCTCACATGTTTTTCCCAATAATCCAAATTTATGTTGTGTTTAGTTTCCTGTAGTGAATTATTTTTCAATTTCCGACTTGAATACTTAATTTTGTTATTTTCTTTAATACTACTGTCTTCTATTATTTACTATTTTATTTACACAGGCAAATCCGGAATAAGTAAACTATTTATATTTTATTCGCCTTCGAGCTATTTAAAATACGCGACAACAGACAACCGTGCGACGTTTACTTGATTTTTAGCGGTGGGACAGTTGCCTGATTGGTGCTAGGATGTATTATGTGCCCTTTGACCGTAGACAAACACCTAATTTTTTTTCATATTTTATAAGTTCGGGAGCGACTTGCCAATATACCAATGGCGTGGAAATTGCCGAACTGTGTGGTTATTTATATTATTGGGTTTATAGGGTCTAGAGACATATAGGTTGCGTCGATTTTGAAAATTTTCTTTTTTTCACTAAAAAGGGGGTGTCCTATAGAGTAGTTTAAGCCAAAAAAAACGGAGGATCCGCCACATTTGAGCCGAAAAAATGCCCCCAAAATTTGAGTTTTGACACAAATTTTCAGCACCACTTCACAATAACACTAGAAATATAGACAATACACATCTGAAAATCAATTATGGCGTGAAAATATTAACGAGGAGACATTTACGTCGAACGAGAGGCCTCCGTTTTGTCCCGGTCCTAATTTAAAGCGACTAATAGTCCCATTAAACAAAATTCAATTTTACATGTAAATATCCACCTTTTTACTGTCAAATCTCACAATAGCCGAAACAGAGATTTTTAAGAAGGCACACTGTTGCCAGATGTTTACTGTAGTTTCGTTAGCAAAATTCATTAAAGAAAAATGCCCCTTCAGTCGTTGTTAAGGTTTACTCGCTTGGTGCACCATAATGAACTTAACTTCTGGGTCTATTAAGTGAAGAAATTTCAGCTTAAGGGATGTTTGCCCCTTTCAATATGACTGACATAAATTGATAGGTGCGTTTCTATAAAAAATTAAACCACAATCTCAGTATTTCACGATTTTGTTATTGGTTATTAATACTGGTATAAAACAAAGGCGGTCATTATAAGACCCACAAAGAAATTTGAGGATAAGATTATCTTTAGAGAGCCATAAATCAAATAGACAACCTGCCTAGAAAGCATCGGGAGCTCATTATTGACGCTCAAGAAGAATGGACCAATTTAATCCAAGAAAAAATTAATAACCTTACAATTGGAATGCATCCACGAATTGCTGATTTAATTGAAAGAGAGGCGGGCAACACTAGGTATTAGTCATATCAGTGCCGTTTTTGTAAATGTATTGATTTTAGTTTCCCTTGGCGTGCATGTCTTACACAATGTTAATTTAAAAAACAAATTAAAACCAGTGATAATTCGTTGGACAATCATCATACTGTCCTGTAAAGAAATGTGTAATAATTTTACATTTCTCGACTTGGATAGATGTGTGTGCAATACTTTTTCTGGTGAGTGTATAAGAAAAGGGGTCGAGTGATACTTTGATTGAAGGATACTCTCTACATGACCCTGGTTTCGTTTTGCAATTTTATCAATACGTTCTCGAGAAATAAAAATGGACGCTGTTGGGCAATTAACATTTTTTTTTTCAGATTTTTTTTGTATTAAAAGTTGAAAATGCAATTGATCTTTAAAACGTTTGCGTGCATTACCCAGCATTTCACGTGTTATTAAATGGCCAAAATTAATAATTCTATTTCGTAAATCCTGTGGTATACACCATAAGAAAAAATCCAAAGGCGTCAAATCCGGTGATCTAAGCGGCCATTCCACGATGCCTCTCCTAAGAATCCATCGTCTAGGAAATTATTCGTTTAAAAACTGAATAGCAGGAGCAGCGTAGTGTGGAGGTGCCTCATCTTGCTGAAACATCAATTCATTTTCTGTAAGGTTATCGTCTTGTTTTATGTATTTATTTCAGTTATTCTGAGATTGACAGCATCGCCGTCATGCAGAGGATGTAAATAACTTTCATCATTAAGATTTTCATTGATTGAAAAGGGTCCTGATCTCCCAAGATACACATTAATTTTTTGAGATGGCTGCGTATGTTTCTCGGAATAAATGAGGATGAGTGTCGCTTCATTATCAGGAGTCTATTTATTTGACCATTTAAATAAAACATTCATCAGAAAATCAGATATTGTACAACAAATTTCCATTACGATTTAGCCTGTCGCTGAACTGCTCACAGAATTGTACACGATGCAGGCGGTCAAAATCATCTCCATTAAGCACATGTACTATTTTTATAATTACATTTTTGTTGTTGTAAAATTCTGTGAACAGTACCTTTAGTGACGCCAGATGCGGTAGCGAAATTTCGCCCAGAACTGCAACTTATACCGCTTCGTTCCTCATTGTGCGCTGAACTGCCTGGTTCTTTTCGACTCACCCTTTCTGCAGAAACATTCTTATCAGATCCGATACATAAGGGTGAAGTACCGTTTTATCTGGATGATTATCATTGAAGACACGGGTTACTGCTCTAACACATTTATTGTTCTGGTAATGAAAACCCATGCACCAACTCAATTCTTGTTTGCTATGTATAAAGCATCGTCACCAATACTATTTATACTACTATTGTTATCACAACGACTTCATCCAAACCCGATACCGGAATAGTAAAACTAAATTTCAACTGGACATTTTTTGACGTTTGTGTTCAATTGGTGGACGTTTTTGTTAGAGTAAATAAAGTTTCCGCAATGTAATTTTTATTTTATTTATTAAAAATGTGTATCATTCCACCTATATTCCTCTTTGAAAAGTTACATGGAGTGACTCTGGGTGTTAGGGAGATAAAGTGTGGGAAATGCATCAAATGTCAGAACATGTCGTCCTTGAAATCAAGTATGATTTTTAGGATGGACTGTTTTATTTGGGACAGCCGGTATTCTTCAACAAACAAATTTACAGCCTAACAATTTATTTTATTTTCCTATAGGTTGTCTACAAATAACCCAAAACAATAAATGAAAACGTTTTCTTCAGCGACAAGTGTTGTTCTGTCACCGAAAGTTTAATGTACCATAAAGCAATTTGTGGCAAATCGTAACTATTTCTGTTCAGACTTATTTTTTTCTGTTGGCACGAAATCCTACGGTATTTTTAAACTGTGCAATGTGCATCCTATATGATGTTCTGAACTTATTTTTCAATTATATTTTCTTTTGTTTTCGAGCACAACATTATTTTTTTAGCTTATGTATACGGACGTGCTTCTATTGATTTAATAGTAGTCAAAACTGTCACATCTATAACGTCATATGTGCAAATATATAACGAGAACATAAAGGTGGGAGAAACTCGTTTTAAATTCATGTGTTTTACTTTCAAAAAAATGCTCGGACCCGTGATTTTTTCATTTCTGTTGTAGTTTTTTTATAAGAAAAATTCATGTATACAGGGTGAACCAAAAACAAGTTATTCCAAGTAACTTTCTTTTTTCTAAATGGAAGCCTCTATTTTAAATTAATTTTTGAATTCCGCACGAAATTTTAAACATATTTCATATTCATATTTTGTATGTCATTCAACTGTTTTCAACTATTATCAAAATGTCCATTGCCTAATGTATCTTTTTTATTTACAGTTACAATTTGAAGAAAATAAAGCGACGCTGGTAGTTTTGGAGGCTTTTCCCAAAGATGCCGGTACTTACACAGTAAATGCCAGAAACATCGCCGGAGAAGCTTCATCTAGTTCAACTGTATCAGTGAAAGGCCGCTTGCCGAACGAAACTTCCGATAGCGAACTGGCTAGCGATATGGAGCCAGTAAAACCATCGATTCACCTAGCCTTAGCAGATACGACAGTTAAAGAAGGTACGAACTAGCAGTCATAATAGTAATTATTGAACGTCATGTACTGTGAAATCCTAAAAGAAATAATGATCAAGGGTTTTAAAAAATATCTTTTCTCATTCTCATTTTTTTTACAAGAATAACCATCAAAACATGTTTCGTTTGTGTGTTTCCTGAAATATTAAAACAAACAATTTTACATTATTTGGAATAAAAAGTATTTCTCTTAAAATTCAAATAGGGTTCTATATTTTTTTGTTTTCTTTTGGTGAGGTGGAGAAATTAATGTAGTTTACGCACTTCTGCCTGTCTTGAAGCAGGGATATCTCTGAGTGCAACAATGGTTACAGGTATGTTACCTTAAGAACCATTACCTCTGATGAGGGCATAAATAACTGGCACTTTCTGTGTGTCCCATCTGTAACCTAATTATCTCTTCCTTAAATTTCTTTCTTTAAATGCCAAATTGGGATGGTGCGTTCTAACAGCAGGTCCCGATCGGTATAAGTCTTGATCGGTGGTAAGTAGTCCTGTCCTTGGTATGTGCCTGGTTTCGTGTAACTGTATCTGATTGAGGCAGTCTCTAGGTCTACCCTGTGCCTACGCGTATCCTCTGCCGGGTCGTAGTTAACAAGCACTCTGAGCTCCTGGTTGAGGTGATGTGCAGCAGCCTGGAAGTTCTTCTCGGCTCTTGATCTTATGGCTTCCTGGATGGTGGTCCATTTTAAGTCTCCCTCTAAGTCTGTATTACGGATGAACCGCATTTCTGACTAGGATGTTTTCTGCACTGGTAAGCTTGTTATTATATGCCTTCGCAGTATATCCTAAGATTCCGGAGCTGTATGTTAGTGGAGATCTTGAGATTGCCTTTATTATTTGTAATTTCACCTTTAAAGATATTTTACTATGATTGCCAATTATTGGATATAATATACCCATGGCCTTTTTGTCTTGCTTTGGCCACATGTTTTTTCCATGTAAGTCCCACATCCATGTGCAACCCCAGGTATTTAACCCCGGATGACCATGGTATGGGAACGTTGTCAATTTCAACTCTTATAGAAGATCGCTGTCTTTTTTTTGGAAGAGTATGGCCTGTATTTCCTCGGTATTTATCTTAATCCTCCATTTACGCGACTATCGCACAAGTTCTGATGTTGCAACTTATAGCCGTCTCATTAAGAATCCTATATTCCTATGCTTGCATAGGATTGAGGTGTCATCCGCATATTGGGCTGGTATAATATATCCGTTATTTAATGGAATGTCAGATAAATATATATTATATAGCAGAGGTCTCAGGACTGATCCCTGCGGTACTTCTGTTTCTATATTTTTTTGGCTCATTTATCGTGCTGATGTTTAGTTCATGTTTTATGTTTTTGCCATAGCTACGCCTTGAACCTTCGGGTGGTACTTTGGGTTTACAGGCCCAAGCACAATTTCTCCATGACTTTCTGCATATTCTAGTAGTTTTAGGTACTATTCCAGACAAGTGAATAACAATTAAGATCCCCTATCAGGATTTTTGGCTCTCTTGCTTGAAGTAGGTTGTGAATATCTAATTCTTCAAGCCTCTCACGTGAAGATTTATATACTGATGTTATGTGTATATTGCTATTATTGTACTTAATCCTAATTTTTACTCAATCAATCTCTGTTCCTATGAAAGCATGATCACTGTTTTTATTTACAAGCAGGGCTACTCCCTCATTTGGGACTCTATTGTTATATCTATATACAATATATCCGGGAAAGGGTATCTTATCATTGTCTGTAATAAGTATTTCATGCATCGCTAATACATCAGGTTTTTGTTCCTCTAATATTATCATAATTTCTCTTTTTCGTATATTAAGGGCCATGGCGCTCTGAAAAATCCTGTACTATGTTGAGCATGCATGGCATCATCTCTTCAAACAGTTCCTTTTTGTTTCCACTTTTATCCTGTTTGGTAAATGTTTGACTTGGATTTACACTATTCCTGTTGCTGCTATGATTTACCTTGTTCACCTCATGTTTTTGTTTATTGTATAACTCCTGATATCTTGGAAATCCCTTGTAACTTGCTAGAGTTCGATAAAATCAAAGCAGTACCTGTGTGACTTAAAAATCCTAAAACGCTCATATCTGCATCAATTTTATTAGTAATTTGAAATCTGAAACAGGATTTCTTCGTTCCCAAATACAACTACAGGTCATGAAGTGGTAAATTATATCGAACCAGTGAGGAAGTGAGTGAGTGAGGGTCATAGAATTAGAGGCTAAGTAATCATTAGATCTTTGGTGTTCTATATAAGGGCAGAGTGATTATTTATTTCTTGTCTAGTTAAAATTTTATATCCTTGAGTTGAATATTTTTTTAATTTATTTTTATTTTCATTCCCTCTTTTTTTCTTCAGCTAACATTTAGAAATTATAGTTATGTTTTTTAAACCCACTTCTTATATTTTCGTTTTTTTAAACACCTTTTTATAACCTTAGTACAGTATATACTTGATCATATATACGGTGAGAATAAGTTAAGTGTTTTTGACCTCCAGAATATACTGCAGGTCACCGCGGAACCCGAGATTATTAAGGGAACAACGTAGGTATTTGGTACAGTCGACGAAAATATGTTTCACTGATAGGGGGGAGTTGTAGGATTCGAATAAGAGCTGAGTAGCCCCCGAAGTTAAGTAGCCATGAATGAGTATGGTGTGACCGATCCTGATGCGTGTAACATACTCTCTCTAGGGCTCAGATTGTAAGGGAGAGAAGGTGAGTAAAGGTCGTGCATAATTGCCGTGTAATTAATTTTCCTTTTCCATGAGATCTCAATCCAGCAAGGCTAAGTTAAGACCCGTTTGAAACGGGCTTGGAGCTCTTTGTGGGGAGAATCTCTGCAACAGTGTGATCGAAGGTCGTATGGGACTTTGCCAGTATATCAGCCTTCTCATTCCCCGGTATTTTGACATGTCCCGGAACCCAGATAAACACCAACCGGCCACCCCTCATGTAGATGCGCTCTACCAGTGTGTGAATATCAAGTAAAAGATGGTACTTGGGACGAAACGAATCTGTGGCTCGTAACAAGTTCCGTGAGTCCGTAGATGATTCGAGAATAAAATGAGCTGTAGAGTCATAAGTATGGCGAATAATTCAGCATAGGCATTGCTGGAAATGGTGTTGAAAGCGTAGAAGCGTTCGGAATCTTCGGAGTGAAAGGCGGGTCAGACCGTGTTCATGGTCTTGAGCCATTCGTATAGAGGCACTAATATTCAAGATACCAGGTGAACAGGTGTCAACACTCTTTCCTGATCAGAAAGCGGGGTGATAAGCGATCGAGATGATTATATTTGGTGAAGATAATGGGAGTCTGCTTGTAGGCTCCGTATAGCGATAGTTAGCACCGGGTGGGTATCTTGTAGTGGACAGGAAGTAATGAGTATAGTGTATATGGGTGAGTTATTGGAAGGTACGAATGTGGAGTCTAAAGTAAAGGGAGCCAGCAAAGTCTGACGTTGAGAAAATGTATTAAATTCTGAATGAATGCTAGGGATGGGGGAGGTGATAAAAGCCCCTAGGCCGAGTCTCAGACTTCGATGAAGTATGGGGTCAAATCTAGCCAGATAAAATGATGAAGCAGATCCATAAGCGACCGCGCCATAGTCTATCTTGGATAGTATAAGAACCGAGAAAACCTTTAGAAGAGATTGCTTGGGGATCGGATCCTCAAGTGATGCCGGAAAGCATTCTATTGATGTTCAGAACCTTTTTGCATTTGTTAATTAAGTTATCAATATGAATTCTCCAATTGAGGAAAAGATCGAAGTGGAGCTCCAGCAGTAGGATGTCACGCATGGATTATGATGGGAACCTAATGAGATAGAGGCTATCCTGGGGCATACTTTGCTCCTACACAAGTGCATGACACAAGCTTTACAGGGACCATACTGCCAAGGAAGCGAGGCATTTTTGCAGGATAAGTAAGCTATGGACATAGTCAGAAGGCAAATGATAGATTAAAATGTCATTCGCAACCATCCTAAATTTAATAGGAGTTGAGTTGAGATGGTGTTTATGGCAAGGAAAAAAAAACGATGGGGCTGACAACCGATCTCTGTGGGACACCATTGGAGTAAGGGAAGCGGGAAGACAAATGCATGCTGGCTCTCTGGAGGCTAAAAAGTTTGCGATGAAGTGGAAAAGGTTACCGTGTATAATAAGTCGAAATAAGGATTTTAGGATGGCAGTTCTATTAACTAGATCAAAAGCTCGGCAGAGATTCAGAAAATTTGTAGTGGTGTGGAACTAGCATAGAGTTACGTTGGCCAAACAAGATTATAGAGGCTAGGAGCTGAGAGAGACCTTGCGCCGGTAAATTCATGATCATAGGTATATAGATTTGATCGATGTCCGGAGGAGGTGTCATAACTAATATTCAAGACATGGTGAAGTTTTTTAGGGTGAAAGGGTATATCAAAACAGTGACAAATATATATTTTAAAATATCCAATAAAAGTATATCGTTAAACTTTTGGTTGATTGCAAATTGAAATAAAAAATTCTTAGAATAAATTCACAAATCTGGTTCGTGCCAGTGTGGTGCGATATTTTTAAGACAATAAACGTCCAAAGAATACTGAAAACTGGAAGCCTTTAAACAGAGTCTCCTATCAAGATCCAGTATCAGTTTTTTTGTCGACAACAGAATCAAATTAGTGAGAATATCACTATACCAGTTAAAATTGTGTAAAATAATTTAAATATGTCGAAATCATGTGATAAGAGAACATGATAGTTGCCATGGCAGCGACTATTTTTACTAGCATTAGCGAAGAAAATACATTTTAGCGTTTGTAACAGTAGATATACATGATTCGTTCACCAACTTCCGGCGCGGAGGAGATGCGCAGTGGCAAACTTCGCCGACTTGAGGGGCTGTATTGAGAGGCTGTTCTTTAAATGAGGGGCTATATTGAGAGGCTGTTCTTTAAATGAGGGGCTGTGTTGAGGGGTTGGATATGGACCCGTCTAAAGCTCTCTAAAGCTGTACAGCCCCTCAAGTCGGCGATGTTTGCTACTGCGCATCTGCTCCGCGCCGGAGGTTGGTGAACAAATCATGTATATCTACTTGTAACCTATTATGCAAATAATGCTCAATCTATTTTAAACATACTTCTTTCCCCGCATTGATGTAATTTGTTCAATATAAGCAGTGTCGGTCTTATCGTGCAGTTCTAAAGGTCACTAATCATATGAATCAAATCAAAAAATACAAAAGCTATCAAAATGTTGTGCAATTATTTGCAAATATACCGGGGTAAAGGAAAAATAGTATTATTATTTTACACGGTATTGTAAAGATAGCCACCCAATATTATTTAAACTTGCAAAATTTTTACATTGAAAAAGAGGATGCGTTTTATGATTCTCAGCGATACTAAAAGCTCGTGCCAGTTTTGTATTGATTTACAGAAATAAGTTGTGTAGATTTAATAATTTAAAGTGACAATATGAAAAATAAGAAGCAGTATTCTATTCTTTGGCATGCCGCCGAGCAATAAAGTGATTCTAATATGGTAAACTGTTTAGAGAAAATAAGAAAATATAGAAATATACTATAACAGTACATAAAGAAATCTTGGCAAGATGAATCTATAAAAAGCGATTTGCTTCAGGTTCCAGGAAAGTTAATTGTGAAATGTTTTCAAAATGGCTAAAAGATGGACTACGCAACAAAATACTTTTCGCGGCAAAAAAGGAAAAATCATCTATTAAAAAAATAAAGATATCATGACATATAAAACATTACTTTTGCCCAATATGTTGGGTAAAAGTCCGATTAATGTGGGGTCATTATCCGCACACACTTTAAAGACATAAATCGCATTGAAAAGCCCAAACTTTCTCATACAATCTATCTTCATGTAACCACTTTTTGCAGATATTACACTGAATCCACTCTTTTACGCTTATTATTAGCATACTTTTTTTACCTTAACCTTGTTTTTTGATCCACTCCCCCAATTTTTCTTTTCATTATGTTACGAGTTGACTGTAAGTTTTCCCTATTCAGCCTCTCTTCAGCCAGGCTTTCCAATTTTTAATTATTAGGAGTCTTTATTTCCTTCTCTTCTTCATTTTTGTTCATTTTTTCGTTTTCAAGGTTGAATTATATCCTTAGGTGTCACTATCTTTTTCTTTGCATTATGCTTACATGGCTCCAACTTCTCTGGAGTTAAAGATGCGATGTTTAATGTTAAAGCAGCTGAAGAGGTTCCAAGCAAAACCACACAAGTCACAAAATTCAAGAAATCGAGCTGGCTTCAGTTTCTGAATTCTATATATGATCTGTATTGTGTAATGCCTGATAATTCAAGCAATACCCCAAAAGTCCTTGTAAAATAGCATTGAAAACACTCGTGTTTAAGCAAAACCACATATGTCCACCGTTCTGGTTCGTGCAAATACCCACATTACCTGATTAGAAATTGTTATTATTATTATTAAGTCTGCTATTTTACTTTTGGATATACCTTAAATTGTCTTTTTGGTCCAATGAGTGAGTCTAAAAGTGCTATGTTAGTTTGTGAGAACAATCAGGGTTCAAGAAGAAAGCGTAAGGAAGTTTCACTTCGTTCAATTGCTAAGGAAAAACGAAACTCCATGCCTTCCGGTTCCAGCGTGTTTGTTCCCTGTAAGCACGATGCGAGAAAAACTTTCAATGTGCCAAAGTCCGACCAATCGACGCATTACAATTCCGCAAAAAACGGGTATGTGAAAAGCAAAATCAAGACCAATTTGTTAGCCGTCTTATTAAACATAGTGCAGTGAAACGTCATTGTCCACGGCAACGACAACCCGGTGCGCAACGATTATCATTAAAAAAGCCACATGGTTTTTCTACATCGTACAGTTTTCCACCAACACAAGGTAAAGTTATAAAGGTATGCAAACAGTTCTTTCTTCACCTCACTAAGTTTTCCGCAGAGCGAGTCAGGCATGTGTTAAAGATGTTAACCAGTGATTCTCATTTTGTTGAGACAAGGGGTGGCGACCGCCTAAGTCGCAAGTCGGCCAATAAGAAAGACAGTGTACGCCAATATATACGACTTTTGCAAGCAGAAGAGAGCCACTATAATCGTTCAAAGTCTAAGAGAATTTATTTGCAAAGTGATATTTCAATCCGAGGTCTTCATAAAGCGTACAATGACTCTGTAAACTCCTCGTTAAATGTGTCTGCTACAATGTTCCGCAATATATTTTGTAGCGAGTTCAACATCGGCTTCAAGTCATCGGCCTCAGACATTTGTGGGTACTGCACTATGATCAACAATAAAATTAAAACGTCCATTCCTCCAGAAAAAACAAGCTACATGCTAAAGAAAAGAGTACACAAAGTAAGGGCTAACGCATTTTATAAGCTTCTAAAGGAAATTAAAGACGGCGAATTGACTCTTTGTTTTGCTATGCAACAAGTGCAACCACTTCCCCGAACACCCATACAAGAAGCATTCTACAAAAGGCAGCTCGGACTTTATAATCTTTGCATAACGGATGTAAAATCCAGTCATCCAGTTTTCTTTGTCTGGACTGAAGAACAAGCAGGACGTGGATCTACTGAAGTAGCGTCAGCACTTATTTGCTATTTACAGAGCATTAATCTGTCGGGGATCATCCACTTAAGGTTATTCTTAGACGGGTGTGGGGGACAGAATAAAAACAATCACGTCATACACTCCACTATGCATTTCATTGCTAGTCAAGATAATATTGGCCTTCAGAAAATCTCTTTAACTTTTCCCGTAAGAGGCCACAGCTACTTACCTGCAAACTGGTGCTTTGGACGGGTTGAAAAGCTCTTACGGAAAAAAACAATCATCATAAGTAAACAAGAGTATTTTGAGGAGCTTGGAAAAGTTGGAGAAGTCAAACAACTTGGAGAACATTGGACTTCGAAGAATATCAAAGGGCTTGAAACCTATTTGCAAAAACTCGATAAAATCAGCGAAAAGAAAAGAAGTTTTATTGAGAAAAAAGTTTCAAAAAACGGTCGTGTAATAATTTCTGTGACGGTGAAATTCCGCTGGTTCATCCGATTAGTGCTGCCAAGAAAAAAGACGTTGACGAACTACTATCTCTTCTTTATGAACAAAACTGGAAAGAAGACGAAAGCTTTTCATGGTATAAGAACATCGTAGTTGACGAAAATATTCCTACTGCTTCAGAAAAAGAACAAGAAGACCAAAATTAATGTTGCTGCCTAGAAAATGACGAGGCCATACACATCTAGTACAATTGTTTTGTTTTTCTTTTCCATTTTTGCTTATGTTACTAAATGTCAAGAACCATTATTAACCAAATTTACCATTATTCACCAAAACAACTAAAAAATATTAGTCAATAAAACTTTACTGAATAATATTCTCGGCTCTTTTAATATCACATCATATGGTTATCCAACCAAAATACCACAAGTCCTTGGTGTGTTTGTAGCAAAACCCCAGAAGTTTGAAAAAATTAATTAAAATCCCACATGTCCAAACTTTTCGAGCGATTTAAATAAATTCCATAACTATATGATTTGAAGAACCTTTGTGAATAATATACTTTAGTTCAGCAATTAATAGTTTAAAAAAACCAGGTGGATATTTAAAAAGGTATACCAGAAAACAGTTTTTGGGCTTTTGTGAAACTTTGGATTTGGCGGACTTGTGGGGTTTTACCTGGAACCTCCTCACATGGCTGTAACTTCTCTGGAGTTAAAGATGGGATGTTTAATGTTAAAGCAGCTTCTTCTAACATTGTCGCTAGTTGGTCTTTTTTGAACCTTCGATAGAAGAAAATCTTCTTCTGAGAGTACATTTTTATTTACTGTATATATGCCACAAAATTCAAAGCCTTTTACTCCCCTGTCCATAATTGAGCAACGTTCATAAGCGTCACTTAACAGCTTGGCAACCTGAAAGTGAGTAGTATTTCTTACGGCATTTGTTGTTACCCATCTAAATGTTTTTAATTTTGTGACTGCTGTGACGTGGTATCGTCAATAGGTGAATCAAATTGTCTCTGCAATAATGTACAGCTTTCGTGGGAAGTATGGTTGTCAAGTATAATAAAAACAGGATGCTCTTTATCTGGTTTAACAGAAAATGTTTAAGCCACTCTATAAATAAGTTGCTATTTATGTATGCAGAGTCCAAATACATCGGTATAGGTTCTCGAAGAATAGTATTATTATATTTTATTGTAAATTTATATATGAGCGGATTATTTAATTATTGGAAAAATTAAGTTCTTAAATGCGGAAAATCCTTATAGATTCCTTTATATGTATATAAACAGTAATAAAAATAGGAATCTATTTATGAAAATGGTAAAACAAGAATAAAATGCAAGAAAAAAACGATTTTTTTAAGAACTTAGTCTAGAATGACCCATTTAATTTACATATATGCAGTAGTAATATTTTGGATTTGATTAATAAGAATCAATATATTTTGGGGCTTGAGATATGTAAAATTGGTCGTCTGTAACACGCAACGGTAACAAAAAGACAAAACGATTTTTTTTGGTAAAACTATAATCGAAATTAAAGAGAAAGTGTGTCTATGGGGGTATATTATCGGTATATTTATGAAAACGACTATTATCATTACTATCAATATCATGTTCTTATAGGTTTAATGTATCGCGAACTTAGAAGGAATCTAAAGGACAACAAACCGCCACTTTTTGTACAATATATTGTCGAAATGTATTCACGTTAATCCTAAATAACTGTTATAGAATAAGTGCTTAAGCAGTTGTATTTTAGGCAAATACCTAATGCCCATAAAGATTATAAATGTGACTATCATGACTATGTTTATACATATAAAATTAAACATTGGATTGTAATAATTAGGTATAATTTTATAGGTGAAAAAATTCGCTTAGATTGTGTGATTGTTGGTCAACCGGAACCCGAAGTTATTTGGTATCATGACGGTCGTCCAGTGAAAGAATCAGCAGATTTCCGGTTACTATTTCAAGGCGACCGATGTTCTCTTGTTATTCAAGATGCATTACCTGAAGATGCCGGAGAATACAAAGTGGTAAGCATTAAATATATCTTTAATGTACATTTATACACATTTCTTCTAAATAGTGATGTACTATTATTAATCTTGTCACCATAAATAAATTAAAGGCCAAAAGGCAAATTCTCCTCCGTGATAATAGAGAAGGCACTGGCTGAAAAAGAAATGGCGCTCTGTGCATTTCTAGATATAGAGGGTACATTTGACAACACCTCACATGAATGCATTCAGCGCCGCCAACCACAACAAAATGGATAAAATCAATGCTAACTAGCCGTGAAGTCACCACGATCATTAGAGAAACAGCCGTCATAGTCAAGGTAATAAAGGCATGCGCTCAAGGAGGAGTCCTATCGCCCAAGCTTTGGTCTCTGGGTGTTGACAATCTACTGGTAAGACTGACTGAACCAGGCTTTGAAGTCAAAGGTTACGAAGATGACCTAGTTATAATAATAACAGGCAAGCATGACAGTGTTCTCTCAGAACGTATGCCAAGTGCACTTAGCACATAATATACACCGGAAAGACTAAGGGCCATTCTATACGGGCAGTTAAAACGCGGCTGTTTTGCCGCTAGAAACGGCCTATTTAAACAAAACTTATGCTTTTAAATGACGCTATCTACATGAGCGTTTTTGCTCCTTCCTCAGTCGGCGTTGAAACAGCCAGTGGCCGTTGCAACGCCTCTGGAGGCGTTGCGACCGCTAGCGTCATAAACGCGAATCAAACTACACGAAGCGAAAATACGCGGTTGTGCCGTATCTACGCACTAGTGACCTTTGCAGCGGCAAAACAGCCGCGTTTCAACTGCCCATGTAGAATGAGTCCAGCGTTTTGGTCGCTGTTTAACAATCGCGTTTTGACAGTCACGTGTAGTTTTGAGAAGTTTGGTGCGGTTACTAGCGGCAAAACAGCCGCGTTTTAACTGCCCATATAGAATGGCCCTTAATGTCAATCCAAGCAAAACGGCAGTGATCCCATTCACCAAAAGAAGGAAGCTGAACCTTAAAGCACCCACTTTGGGAGGAACAACGGTAGAGCTTTCAAAAGAGGTTAGGCATCTTGGCATCGTTCTTGACCAGAAATTAACCTGGAACCCACACCTGGAAAGGACAAGAGGACAATGAAAACAACAACGGTAGCGCTTTGGCCCTATCGACGACTCTTTGGTAAAACATGCGGCCTAAAACCCTCCATCATCTGGTGGTCCTATAAAACTGTTGTAAAGCCTATTATAACTTACGTCTGCTTAGTGTGGTGGGTAAAAAACGAAGGAAATAACAACACAGCGAAAGCTAGCAAGAGTACAAAGGCTTGTCTGTCTGGGTATAACAGGTGCTATAAAAACGAGCCCCAGAGCAGCTCTGGAAACCCTACTTGACCTCCCGCCGCTGCATATATGCATAGAAAGGAGGCCTGGACCAGTGCGTATAGAGTCACTCAGACACAAAAACTGAAGTCAGGAAACCTGACTGGTCACCTTAAAATTCCGACGGCCATCCAGATAGAGGCGACGACCAAACCAACCGATACAATGGTAACAAAACTCCATTTTGATCGCTCGTTTGAAGTGGTAATTGAAGACCGAAATACTGCAGGGGAAAGACTAAAACAACTAGAGAGGGGATAACATGTCTGGTACACAGGTGCAACAAATATGAAAGAAGGAGTGTGATACGGAGTGTACGGACCTAGGTGTCAAATCTCTGCATCTTTAGGAAACACTCCCACATTGAATGTGCCAAAAAGGCCTAAGAGGTGCAAAGATCTAAATCCTATCAGAGAGTTAAGCAGCGTTAAAAGCACTAGCATCTAGCAGAATCAACTCCCGGCTAATGTGGTATTGTCGGATAGCTGCAGATCAACTGGCAAACAGAAACAGACTTATCGCAGTTGGAGTACCAGGGCACGAGAGTGTGGAAGGCAACGAAGCCGCTGACCAGCTCGCACGGAATGGTGCACAGACTGCCTTTTGGGAGCCTGAACCATTCCCTGGCATCACTAGAGGACACGTAATGTATAAACTCAGAAATTGGGAAAAAGGAGGAAAGAGACACATTGGGTCAATGCACTTGGGCAAAAGATTCATCTCTCACTCGCCTAACTAACTAGAGTTACCACCTCAAGAAAATGGGTAAAACCACTGACGAACAATGCAGATTCTGCCAAACTATGGCTGAGACGTTAGAGCGCCTGCTCTGCGAATGTCAGACACTGCCTCGCCAAAGATTGAGGCATTCCAAAAATGCACTTGTGGCACCGAGAGACCTACAAAAGCTCAACCCTAGAAATATTCTGAGGTTTTCGAGAGAGATAGGAATATTCGTGTAAAATAGAAGGGTATACACAAGAGATCAATTATGGTCGACGTGTTGAAGGGCAAACCTTGTCGAGCGATCCCTCTACCTACCATACCATACCATAGAAAAAGTTGAAAAACTATTAAAAAACGAACACAGTTGTCTGCTTACTTAGGTACTACTAGTCTCCTGACCCCCTGATCAACCACTTTGTCGATTTGGAAATAAATGATAAATAATTCAAAAACACTCCAAGAGTTGGAATTATAATCTATTAGTGTCAAAGTTTTTTTTATCGCCATAGAATATATCCAATTTTTAGCACACTCATATGTTATAGTTCATTAAAATGTTGGTAAGGGTCCTTTCAAATCCTTTTAGTTTTGTCAAGTAGAATATATGAACATCTGCTGGTAACAGTATTTAATAATAGGTACTTAAATAGCCAAGCAGTACTGTTATCTTACCCAATTAAGATTAGGAACTGTTTTTCTAAGCATAACTTTATGGTTAACAGGTAGCCATAAACTCTGCTGGAGAAGCTTCTAGTCAATGCGTACTCGTTGTGGAACCTAAGGAGCAAGAAGAAACTTCTGATCAACCCAGCGGTGTAGCTCCAAAATTCATAAAGTTACTTACGGACGTCTTGACTTCAGAAGATGACAAAGTAATATTTGAGGGTAAGTAGTTGATAAAAACTAAACTGGGAGTATTGAGGGTTGGTTCGCATAACCAGATAGTACCGTGGAGCGCTGGAAACCATTTGTAAGTATTCTTCAAACTTAGTACACGATGGTTTGTTGGTGGTAACTTTGTTGAAGGTATCACGTTGAGGCGAATAACACTTTGATGGAGTAACCATACATCTCCAGAGTAATTTTGCTTAAACAAGGATAGACTGTCACTTTGCCTTTTCGATTTTAAAATCATCATGTTTCATATAATCTTTGACATCAACTCTTATTTCTATTTAAGACATAGACATTACGTGTCATTTTCTAAAAAAAAATAACAGATATTCAATATTCAACCTCTAAGCTATGCATGAAATTATAATCTAAATGTGTTGAAGAGAGAAGCGCCTTTTTGGGGAACTATTTTCTGAATGAGAAAGCTAGTGCATTTTCTGAGGCAATTGGTGGTCCTGGATATGGACCTGAAGTAAGTCTGACACGTAATGTCATAATTCCCTTGACCTATATTTGTGGGGTTTCTTAAAAGTCAGAAGCCTGAAAATATAAATATATTATATATTTTGAAAACAAAATGTTTTTACTTGATAGAAACCATTGCTCTTTTGAAAAAATATACTTGATTTTTTTCCAAAATGACTGAACCAAATACTGACAAAGTATATAATTTTGAAATCGGGATAAAAAAAATTGACCACTGGAGGTCTCCCCATAGTGTATTTAGTCACTCCGCAAATTTTAATCAACGCCTATCATCTTGGCTAGTGTCAACACTACCCTGAATTATATAGTAGGCATTCTCTTTTTTTGTGACTTTTCTGATGGGACAATCAACTCCACACAAATATGTCAACTATTTTGTAAAATATTACGCACTCATATAAACTTTGCTAGTGCCCAGGCCACTTTGAATGATGAGGTGTTTCATGAAAAATTACATCATATTCACATTTTCCCTTAATTTCGATTACCTCTGATGGTATGGATCTTCATTTTCCATTGCTAACACACTCAAAAACATTTGTCTGCTTCTGGGATTTATTACGCTCTGAAACATAGATATTAACCCTTCGGTACCTGCTTGAACATCCGCGATCTATTATTACCTGTTTCGGTCTCACAGACCGTTTTTATTTTGCAGACTATTCTTGTCAAAGTTTCTATTGCTTTTATATAAAGTGTTACGAAATAAGGAAATCAAGTAAAAAATAACACTTATTTTCAAGAAACCAACATGTTCGAAGAAAGGGAAATAATTTACAAAAGTTTCAAATTCTAATCAATAAGTAACCGGCTAACCCAAACTAACAACTAACAGACGAACTAAAATAAAGGCAACAACAAAAAATAACTTGATATAAAAAAAAACTAGTCAGAAAACTGATGAAAACAGGTTTCGCATACAACGGTAACAAGATCCAGACACATACATTTCTTACATTTTCTGCACTAATGTCGGATTTTTCTATTTCGTTTGCTGTCGCGGTAGTGACATCTTCCTGCTAAGGATAGTGGCTGTGTATTTTCTTCTTGGGTTTCGATTACACCACAAATTTTGAATACGAAGTTTAGTGGGGCGGAAAATCTGCTGCAGCGTCGACCGTATGAGTAGATGTGGAGGAACCATCTCCATGGAAAGCTGTTTTAGAAAAGGCTTTCGCCAAATTGTGATACCAGGATTATTTGAACAATATATCACAAAGAAATTAATCCCTGCAACGTTTAGGCTCGAATAAAATACTACCAAAGGCTACTTTGTAGTTGCATTTGGAGCATAATTGATCAACGGTATCTACCTTACCTTTGGTCTGGTTGTACAGGGTTATTCATTTTAAAGTAAAAATGGTCTCTTTTTTAACTTCCCTGTATTTTTGTAAAAAACGAAAATAGCCATTTGAGGTATTTTTTCCGTAGAATTCAAAAATCTCAATTTTTTTCCTATTTTATTACGACCACCAAAGGTCCACTATACTTTGAATATATGTGTGAGCTAAAATATTTATATATCAATATCAATCATAAATAACCTTCTTTTTCGAACTATCAATAAAAAATTGAATATAGCATTGCTACCCGTTTCGGACTAACAGACCAATTACACCGCTAAACATTGTACTACTGCATTGATCGGAGTATCACTCCGCACTGACCTTTAGCGCCTACTAAAACTAGGAAGGTACACAAGAGGGAAAGAACTGGGGGAGCAGACAGACAGAGCCCCGAAAATTCCCGAACGCCATCGTGTTCTAGATGGTCGAATCGCCGAATGTACGAGAATTACCCATGTCTCTACGATCCAGTGAATTGCCTTCAGCAGGACTAGAAAGTGGTGCACTGGTCAGACAGCTTACACTACTTTCCAAAACTCAATGATGTACAATGATGCAATATGATCGAGTATCGTCTGAACTCTGAAACTCTAGTTTAACCGTAATGGTACTACTTTTTAGTACTTCGTCTTGTTTCGAACAGTTTATTACAAATAAAGCCCTATTTGCAAAATCATTATAATCCAGTAATGGCTCGCTGATAACTTTCCTCGAATAAGATTTTGAAATTCAGTATACATTCCATAAGCTTCTGCTTCGATTCCGGTTCGATTCCCGTCGGTGACAAGACACCGGGATGTTTTTTTATTTTTTAAGGTTATGTTTGTTTCCTTTTTTAAATTTGGGTTACTTTGGGTAAGTTATGTTTGGTTGCGCCCCGAAGCGAGCGGAGGGCCGTGCGTGAAATTAACATCCGATTGTTCTGAGTGGTCCGAGAATGCATCATGCTTCAATTCAGGACGAGGATGATGTGAATCCTCGCATTTTTGCTTCTAGTTTTTGTGTTTGTTTTGCGTGGTCTACAAGCATTGCACAAGGTGATTCTTGGGAATTTTCGTAGCTCCGTCTGTCTGCTTCCCAATGTCTTGGGGAGTCTTGGGGAAGACACTGCCACTCTCGACAGCTATGATTCAACCCCGCGTCGATCTCATACGCAATGTACGCGTACTAAAGGGTTAAAATCATAATCATTTTCGGCACCAATTCACGGTTTGAATTAAATAGTAGGTTTTCCACTTTTGCGCAATTTTATGGCTAGGCCTTTAAGGACATTTTTGACTAGTCTTCTAATTTTAGTTTACTTTTTGGTAGACTGGTTATTGTTATTTGCAATATGTGCTCTACAACAATAATTTTTTGGTGTTAAACCTCGGAGAGGTTAATTTCTAATTTTATTTGCAGAGAAAGATGTGTATATATTAGCCTTTACACTGACTAATAAAGTGTTTTCAATATTCTCTTGCCTTAGGGAATTATCAGTTATCTTGTGCCATTTAAGAATTAATTTTCTAAGCTTTAAACCCCCTAGGATTAAGCTAGTAAAAACGCCTCGATTTGTTAATTATATAGAATGTTGAACCGTAAGATATGACGTTATTTCCTATAACGATCCATCACTGTTATTGAGAATACTTATTTAGCTAATGAATGATTCTGCGATAAGTCAGGGTAATTAGGTTAGACGTCAGTATGTTAGCAAACTAACCCACATATAATTTTTCATCTAATCACTCTATTTATTTTTAGGTAATGTCATTGGAGAACCAAAACCGGAATTAAAATGGCTGTTGAATAACATTTCAATTACTGACACAGATCACTTCAAAACGGAAATCGATCATAATGGAAATTTCAAACTTGAAATCGAAAGCGCTCGTCCTGAGGATAAAGGTGTATATACTGTTAAAGCGTCAAACACAATAGGCGAGGCCAAATGTTTTGCGCAACTTATCGTAAAGTCTTCGAAACTCTCCGAAACGGCCAAGCCATTTGAAGAAGTGAAATCTGCACCTGTGTTTAAGGAACTATTCAATGACAGAGTGGCATTTGCAGACACATGTACAAAATTCGAATGCATTGTAGTAGGTAAGCCATTACCAAAAGTTAAGTGGTTATTTAATGGCAATCCTATCTCTGGAGATGGGTTCTTAATATCAACTTCAGGTGACAGACAAGTATTAAGCATTCCTATCCTGAAACAAGAGCATCAAGGAACCATTACTTGTGTAGCTGAAAACGAAGCAGGTAAAGCTAGTTGTGCTGCTTCATTAACGGTTCAATCTCCATCAGAAATTGCCTTACCCGAACAGACATTGCCGTCTTTGGGACCAGCTTTAGTTCCAACTGATATTAAGCAACATGTAGAGACATCTTACTCAGTGAATCGTGAAGTCGTTACAAAGTCATCTACATCCTCATCTAACAAAATAATATCATCAATAAGCTCAGAGGAGCCACATATTGAAGAACACAAAACAGTTTCACAAGAAGCACAATCCTTTAGACAAATTAATCAAGAAGCGCCTCAGGTTCAAAAGAGTCAGAAAATAGAGGAATATCATAAGGTTGGTAATGAGCCACCCGTTATCACAGAGAAGACGTACATATATGGAGACAAAACTGATATGACAAACGTTACTCAAATCAAGAGCATGGATCAGCAACATCAACTTATATCTAAGCCAGCTAAAATAACCAGGCCACCAAAATGGGTATCTCCGGTAATTGGAAAAATTATTGACCAGGATGTTGATGTTGTATTAGAAGGTATTTTAGATGGTCAGCCAAGACCCAATGTAACCTGGACAAAAGATGGCAGAGAACTTCTTGAAAGTGACAGAGTTAAAATTACATTTGAGCTCAATAAAGCTTCGGTCGAAATTAAAAAGAGCAATGTTAATGACGCTGGAAGATATAGCTGCACTGCAACGAATGAGGGTGGAACGGCTGTGAGTACATCTGATTTGGTAGTAAGAAGTAAGTTGTATATCTTTTAGTTACTACTTTATACGGCATTTAATTGACAAGCTAAGTTTGTGTGAGTAATGGCGGACGAATCACAATAGAAAAATATGTAGACCGTTTTTGGGACGAAATCACTAATTCAATATTAACATGTTGATTGCCACAAGGCATATATGGTGTGCCTAGAAATTGTATCCCTAGATATAACGTATGCGTCTTATATTAAGTTGCTTGGTACAGCTATTGTGTGTAGTCTGCTTTGTATTTGTACATTACCTTCTACAACTAGGCCTGACGGCTTACGCGTGACGTCATCCAAAGTGATCTTAACTTATTTACAGGCGTATATTGAAATGTGGAATTTCTTTTAAAATTCATTTTTTTTTTATTTTTTTCATTTTTTTAATCAAAAATTAAATTGCAGTTTACTTACCTTATTCTGCATACCTAAATAATATTTAAGGGCTTCCGGTTAAAACAAGGATGCGAGTCATGAACTCAGCCCTTAGACGCGCCTCATTCGTTTTTGTTAAAGGAAAACAAAATGTCAAAGCAAAAACTTTTGATTATCCAGTTTATCAAAATAGAATCTATTTTGATAAACTGAAACTAGATACCACCAATCTATTTAATAGATAGGTGGTAAAATGTCACTATAGGTCATAGTGATGTCATAATAGGTAATACTAATGTCAAATTTGGTCGTGTGTTTTCTCCTCGGTTTTCTCCATCCAAAGAACCTTGCAATATTTAAATATCTATGATAAAACATGAAAGCTTTATACAGGTTTCATATTTTAATTTTTTATGTTAGATTGGGTATATTACTCGGTATATTATTGGGGTCTAATATTTATTTATTAAAAGTCTCCAGTTTCCTTTTTTTCTTTTTACCCAAAAGATTATGATTATGTTTAGAACAATAATTATTGAGAACTGTATTTGAAATGCTGCTAAAGAAAGTTTTTTAAACATCAATTTTTAGGTGATTTTTAAAATTTTCAAAAGGAGTCAAAAGACTGTTTTGATTTAGATAGTTTAACGACAGCTCACAAACAAAATACTTTTTACTGTAATTATGTAAAAAAGTGTCTTCGAACTCAATAATCAGTTTTTTAAATATAATATAGGCTGTTGAAACTACGTCCACTACTTGTTCTTGAGGATATGAAAAAGCCCCACGACTTAAGGAATTAATTAAATTGTAAGAATCTTGTACAACGCAAGGTTCATTTAAAGTTAAATTTTATTTGCAAAATTCACAACTTAATTTTTTTTAAACAATATGTCAGCAATATCCACCTAAATAAGTGATTACTGGCATTTCAGATGTTATAGCTTCTGTGTCAGACTGTGTAATTGTAATTTTGGGCAATAAATTGTTAACATAGTCAGAATTTAATGAGTTATCTAATGACGGGGGTTCATATTCAGGAAGTTCAAAAAATTTATTTACACTAATATCGCCATAATGTTTAGATTTTAATGATAATAAGGATTTAATTCTTAGCATTTTTTTCTGACTCATATACCTGGCGAACAGAGATATAATAAAGACCACCAGCTAACTGCCTATATTTTCCAAAACGCCCTTCCAATGAGTTCGTTTGAAATTTGCCCAGTAAGACATACGCCATATTAAGCTTAGTTAAACAGTATTCAGTCACTTCCAGTAGCCCATGAATGGTATGGCTTAATGCAGTGTCAGTTTATTTGGAAAATTAGGTGAATGCCAAGAATCTAGCGAATTTTGCATTTTTAGCAGAAAATTAAATTTCGGATCATTGTTGGAAACTGATAGTATTTCTCTGGTGAAGGGTTCTTGAAATTTATCTAGTAAGTGTTTTCCCTTATGAAGGGTTTTAACATTAACTATTCTCCACCAGGTCCATATAATATTAATAAACTCTGCTGTGTCTTGTGAATGTGACAAATTGTTAACAAAACCTTTCAGAGCCTCTATAATAAAAGGATTATATATTTTGAGAGCTAATTTAACATTTTGCCTTTCTGATGCAAATGCTGGATGATGGAAAAAGAGCCTGTAAACTAAGGGAATACCCATATTTTAATATTTTGTCTCGTTCTAGTTCATGGAGTTTTTTGACCACTGCAAACAAAGCACATTTTTTTTTGGCCTGTCTCAAAATCGGAATAGAAAAATGCTTACTCAGGTTTAGAATTTAGCTGGTTGTTAAAAATACATTTTAGTAGATGAACAGTGTCAAAAGAGTAAAATAATGGTCTTTCTCGGGCAATAGGATAGGGAAAAACTATACTGAATTCATTCCGTGGTGAAAAATTACTCATTGCCTTGCTATTTATTGCATTATTGTTACTAACTGTACAAAATACTATGTAGCCAATTTCTTCCAAATTTTCTATTATGGTCTTGATAAAAGTATATAAGATTTCTGAGTCAAGTTTAGCTACAGGACATATATGAATTACTTCTTTAAGGCTTGAGCAAGGACTTGTGATCATAAATGCAACTACAGATGATGCTAAAATATTGCTCTTATTTGCTGATGTTTCTGCAGTATTTCCTGCCTTATAATCCAAATAGGGGTCAATATGAATTTCATCAAAAAGTAATATAACATTTTTATCTTTATCACTCAAATATTGAAAAATATCACGAGCATAGGTTAAAAAAATGCCTTTCATCAATATGGATCTGTTAAAAAGCTGTTACAAATAGATTTTACTGTGTTAAGATGAGGTAAAATAATAGGAGCATGATTACGCAAATATTTATAGGAATGAGGGCTTATAGTAAACAAAATTGAACATAAAACAATAGTGATCGGTGAATACCGATATCTCTCTTTTGAGGTACTCAACAAAGTTAGCTGTTCTGAAATAAATTTTAGATTTTGTGTTAAGTCCATCGAAGCCTTTTAGGTTTCCGTTACAAATTTTAAAATGTTTTTTGGTTTCTCGTCTTGGTCAGAATCAGGTTGATGTGAATTCATCTCGCTCTCGTTATTGGAATGTTCACTAGTAATGGGGAGGTCATTATTAAGAGGAATTGATATCATATTACCAATTGCATCGATTAAACATTCTATTCATCCAAACTGCCGGTTATAAATGGGGATTTTAAATTTATTATTGAAACAGAAATAGACTGGCCATATAAAAATGTTTCTAATTTTAAATTATTATTTATTATAATCGCCCAAGTTATTATAGGACCAGGAGAATACTCAAGCTTAAATAAAGTTATTTTATCTATAGCTCTTACCGGAAACCATCCTTCCTTAACAATAAAATTTAAAAATAATTTTAAAACACAAATTTTGAAAACATGTAGTCTCTCTATGGATATTAAACTCCTCTTTACTTTGTTGTATTGCTTGCAACAATTGTAATTCCTCAAGTTCCTTATTTTTTTCGTCTTTACTTTCACGGACAAACACATTTTTTGAAAAGTAATTGGGGCAGTTTGGAAAAATAGTTGGTATGGCATTTTCCTTCAATCGAGGATATTTTAAATGTACTGTAATGATTTTACCTGACTTTGGATCCTGTTGCGAATTAATCCAAATAATATTACCTACAGAAAAATGTAACTCACACACCTTAGTGTTTTTTATGGGCACTAAATTGTCACGCGGGATAGCTTGAAGTCACTTCTTTTGCAAGTCATCACTTTTTGGAAAGCTGAAAACATGAACTTTAGGTTCTTTCGGGTAGTTTCCACGGCAGCCTGGTGCACAGCATCTGGACGGCATTGTTCACATAGATTTAAACACACTAAAGTACTAATATTATAAAGAAATTGACCGAAAATCAATCGAAAATCGAAGACAAATTAAAAATCCGGTCGAACGCCGAAAGAACGCTAGCAACTGACAGGGACAGGCAGTGTTGCCAGATTTTTAAGAATAGTCTCATCACCCTCTAACTGCTAACGACAGCCCAAATGTTAAATCGTTTGCGTTGGTAGTTGGTAAAATAATAAAAAAATAAATGGTAAAATCGTTACGAATTTACAGAATTGCCTCGTCCTGACCATCAGGATTTGGCTCATCTGGGTCGGTAGAATTAGTTTCATACATTATTTGGGACGTAAACTCTTTAACGTATATTAAGTTGAACTTTAGTTTTTACAGCATTTGTTGAATGACATTTGAAATTATGTTTTTAAATGAAACTAAATATTTATAGAAAATAATTAGGTTATTAGTTAGCAACGTTTATTTTCTTAAAGTTTTTGATTCCGTTAATTTTTTTTTTTTAAATATTTATTTATATTTAATATAACTATACTATAATATACTATGCGAACTTTTACATTAAGTATCTAATATATTGTTAATTGTAATCCAAGACAAATATTTTACGTTTCTTTGAAAAACAATTTGTGGCAAACTACAGTGAGTGAGAAGTAGCCCAATTTGTGATAAAGCGCCCAATCTGGCAGCACTGGATACAGAATACATCGAAGACGGCGAGATGGAAATTGACATTCCAGTCGCCCAGCGTGGCAATCAACGTTAAATACGGAAGAAGGCGCGATAAAACAATCAATAATTTTACTGGGCTCCTCTTGGCTCCTCTGAATGCTTTTCTTATTGCAAAAAAGTATTGACCTCTTAGGATGACGTCACTGCTAATTTTAATATTAGCTAGTTGGCTTAGTTGTAGGAGGTAATGATTTGTATGGGAGCTGAAATCTTATGACGCGAGAAAGTATAAAATGTGATTGATTTTAAACGTGTCAATTATGCCTTTCAAAAAACATATATTCTTGTTCTTCTAGCTTCAACTTCTATGGGCGATAGCCCATATTTCACAGTCTGCTTAATTTTATCCGGCATTCGTAATCGACGCCGCCCTTTTTCAACATGTCGCCGTTTCTTCAAGAGTCCTAATGGCATGGTTCCAATTGGCTCTAAAGTCATCCCACATACCTACCAATATAATAATTTTTTCACAGGCATTGACTAAAATAAAAGTAATAGATAGTAACAAGAACAGTAGAAAAAGCTAATTCAATTTTAATAGAAAAGTTAATGTTTTAAATAGTTACTAAAATATGAACATAACATAACATTAATTTTTGTGCCAAAGTAAATGTCATAACAATATGCAAAACTGAAGTAAACTGAATTATATAATCCCATTATATTTTTAATTAATTTTCAGAGACAATATTTCCGCCAGTATTTGGAAGACGCCTTCAGGCACAAGTTATTAAGAAGAATGATCGTATCATAATGGAAGTCGAAGTCACTGGTACCCCTGAACCAACAATAACTTGGCTCAAAGATGGTCTTCCAATTAAAGACGCATTAGGAAGTGATGTCAGAATCAAATCTATGGGCCAGAGCCATACTTTAACTATCGACAAAGGTATATTATATGAAACTTCACTTTTCTTTAGTAATACGAGAAATATTAAGTTATTATTGGGATCGGAATTGTCTTTTGGTGATAATCCTGTAGTTATTCAAATTTTAAATTCACCCTTATGAATTTCTTCATAACATAGATGGACTACAATTGAATTTTACAAGATTTACATTTTAACAAGGGCGTTCGTATTAGATCAAATGCCAGCAAAAATATTCAAGCTTAATCATCACGCATAGATTCAATGTTCTTTTCTCAGAATCCTTGCTGAAACCTATAAATGTCACCATGTTGAACATTCTCTTCTTTATATTAACCAGACCATCTCAACGATTTCTGTGACCCGTCAAAATTTCATAAATTTTTACAGTTCCCAATATTTATGATATATTTTTGGTGATTTAGGTAATCCTGTTAATTCGACTGTCTTAAAATTTATGACGAGAAATTGGTATGATGGATTACATATTTAGAAACGACTATTTCATGATAATTAATAATTTAAATAAATTTTGTTTGTTATTGTACAAGGTTAATAAACAAACAGCACATTTTAACTTATTTCTAATAGTTTGACAAAATATTATAGTTACAAATAATGCACATAGCATAAGAATATACAATTATTGCACAGGTACACGCCTTATGAAAATACTTTATTAAGGAAAAGCATCGAACTGACAAAATCAATAATCGAATTAACTACAAGCCTAACATAATAATCTAATGCCACTCCTATAGAAGAATCCACCATTGCCTCGTAAAATCTGGCTTTACAATTGTGCAAACTGGAACGATTTAAGAGAGTTCTACCTAGATTTTCGTTGGCTCGACGGCTGCTTTGGCACTGATGACCCGCCATCCTGTTGCGAAGAGATTACGCAAGCAATCGCCTCAGGAATGGAAACATCCATCCCAGATTCCATAAAGTTACCGTCAATAGGAAAGCCCTGGCTCGACAGAAGATGCAAAAGAGCCGTAGGTAGGAAACAGCGGTCTACAAGTATTAGCAGCAAAATGAGACCGCTGAAATTCGCAATTATTTTGCCAAAGCCAGAAACCAACGCAAACGTGTGATTGACGAAGGTAAGGACAAACATAATTATATAAACAGAAATAAACTTTTGGAATGCCCCTATGGATCCAGGAATTTCTGGTCGGTAGCAAATGCAGTAAGTAATTACTTTACTAAACGTCTCTTCCTCCTTTGGGACGAACGCAACGTCACGGCAACTACAGCTAGGGAAAAAGCACATGCTTGCTGAAATGTTTTCATCGCACTCTATCTTAAACGTCCCCCAAGGCCAGGCTCTCCCCACCATATCCAACATCAACACTACCATGGCAGAAGTTAAATTTCACCACCGTGATATTCGTAGTCCTCAAAGAGCCACATACCCAAAAGACATCAGGATTGAATGGAATACCTGTCATCGTGTTAAAGAACTGCGCCAACGAATTAACACCCATTTTTTTCCAGAATTTTTTCTCCGTCTTACCGAAAAGGGATTTACCCATCTGCTTAGAAAATCGCTCCAATGCAACCTGTACCAAAAGAGGCAAGAAAATCACGTCATCAAACTATGGTCCAATTGCCTTGGTTCCAATAATCTCCAAAGTCATGGAACGAGTAATCAATCAGCAACTACAAGTACCTCGAGACCAACAGATTAATTAGCGATAACCAATACGACTTCCGCAAACAGAGATCGGCAGAAGATATACTGGCCTATGTCACTCATTTATGGAGTAAGGCAATTTAAAACTATACGGAGAATCTCGAGCGATTGCATCGGATTGCTCGACAAACTGCCGTCCTTCCGACTGCCAGCGTCCCTCTGCAACCGGCTGGCCAGTTTCCTTAAGAATCCATCTTGCACGTTGCACTTCATGGACACATCTCAGGGCGCAATACTTTCGCCAACTCTGTTCCTCATCTAGACAGGAGCAGATTACAATAAGCAATCAAGATTTGGAGAAAATTCGAATTAGGGGCCACAGGAATTTGACCCAAAATAATGCTGCAAGAACCGAAACAGCCACTTTTACCAAGAAAGTCAATACGGGGTGCTCGGACATCATTATGACAGGATCGACAACTCCTTTATCCTCGTCAATGGGACTACTGGATGTCTCGGCAAACAGCAATATGTCCTGGCATGACAACGTTGCTAACATCGCAAAATCGGTCGCTATATCGCAACAAAAACTATATACACATTCAGAAGAGAGTTGTGCGTCTCGTCGGCAACCCGGAGTTGACCCGAGATCTGAATAGTCCGGAACACCGCAGACATAGGGCTGAGATTTCCCTGTTTTACAGGTATTTTTACGGTATATGTTCCCAGGATTTTGCTCGCACCATAGTCACGACAGACGTCAAGAGCGCACCCGTTCATCGGACAACTGGTAACACCTAGAACGTCGCTTTACAAAGACTCCTTTGTCTGGCGCGCTGCACCACTGTGGAACTCACTCCCCGGACATCTGTTTCCCCCTAATTACGACCTACAACTATTCAAGAACCGTGTCAATCAACATCTTATCACACATGCCGCTCTGCTTTAGTGTATGTGTGCCACTGCCATAAACAAAATTAATAATAATATCACAAATAAACTTTTTCTTCGTATCATTGGCAATATTAATAGATACTTTAGCTTTACTAATAATTAAACTCTGTCACTTTTTAATAATCTGTTTAAAATTCCTAAAATAAAAATCTTGACAACACCCACTTCTTCTATAAGGCCTTCAAACTTTACCCTTGGCTAAAGTTTTGTAAATATATTGGCCTGTTGATTGAAGCTCTTTCCACACAATGGCTTGTGTGGCGTGTTATACTTCTCACGAAGGAAGTGATATTGTACATTAATATGTGTGGTCCTATAGTGGTATTCTGGATTTTTAATCAACCTAATTGCACTCTGACTATCAAAAAATATGTTAATACTTCCACATCACTCATCAGTATTTGTAGCCATATAACTTCTTTTGTAACTTGGGAACCAGCAACATATTCAGCTTCAGTTCGTGATAGTGTAACTGCAAGCTAACGCTTACTTTGCCATGTCACTGCTCCGTTACACATCTTGAATAAATATCCACTAGTTGAGAGCCTCATCATTTCCATAGTCAGCATCACGGTAAGCATTCAAGATAAGAACATCTAATCTCTGACCAACGATTTCATATTGAGAAATTGCGCTCAAATAATTTTGGACATTGAAGTAACCATGATTCAGACTAAATTTATTTCATACTTGTTGGCCTACAAGTCTTCAACATTTTCCGGGCGATAATCGTTTACTAAAAGACCCGAAACAATAATTTCTATCGGTTTTAAACCCGGATCCAGTCAAGGCCGAGGCAAAACCCGAATGTTGCCTGTTTTCATCCATTCAATAATTCTTCATGCAGTTATCCAGCTGCAAGATGAAGTTGGAATCTGGAAAAGTCGCACTCACTGATGGTATTATAATACCCTCCTATAGACGAAATCTTCATTCGGTGTTTGTGAACACATGATACCCCCCCCCAGTGTCCAACATTTTGTTTGTAGCTTTCGTCATATCGAGTGTTTGAGGACCGGTAAACTGATACCTCCACAATGAATACCATATGCGAGGTGCTTTCTGTGTAATAAAAATATATTTTTTTAAAAAGTAAGGGTTAAAATATGTCCAATGCTCGTGAGGCTATGACGAGTTCCACCGAGATTAATATTATTGTACACTTACCGAATTCGACCAGTAATCCACCGCAAAAATAATTACCCGGCAGGCTAGAACGCAAGGCCTTGTAGCAAGCTGTAAAGTGAGCGCGCAATTTTGCTCGCTGCTCAATTAACTGGAGATAGGTTCATTGGGCTACACCGAGTTCGTTACAGACCAAACTGGAGATCCCCGCGTTCTTCGTGGAACCTGCTACAAGACCTCCGCTCCTCAAGGTAACCTTGCCGGTAAGAAGCGCTAAAAAGAATTTCACGACCAGATCACTAAAAAACTGCACAGGCACGATAAGTAAAATTGTTGAGCCAAATAAAAACGCCGCAAATACAATATTACCTCTGTATTTGAAAATATCAAAATAGGCAACGGTAATTGCCAAAAATAGCGATAAATACAAAAAAAGGTGTATAAGGAAATTGAGGAGGCCGAAATTTTAATATATAAATTCAGGTGCGATACCAATGATTGTAGGTGGTTTGAACCCCCCCAAAAAAACTTACTATCTAATAATAATGAACTTAGCAATAAAAATATAAAAATTTATCAGTGGTTGACCAAAACTCTATGTAGATTTAAATGGTAAGTAAAAAAAATTGAAATGAAATAGGCACCACTAAAGTGCCTAAGAGCCCCAGCGAAAAACAGGGGAAAGTAAAAAGGAAACTTGGGTTTGGTCTACCGCACGGGATCGTACCGCAGAGATAAAGTGGGCGCAAATACTACAAGGGTAAAGGTGCAAGCTTAAAAGAGACAGTTATTTCATAACAGACATTTAAAACTGAAAATATTAAACACTTAGCTTTCACAGAGATTTCACCGTTAGGTGAACACGGACGGCTTGTTCCGGAACCAAGCTGGGTGGACGACCCTCCGACGTCCAGTACGTCTAGCTGGTCCAATGAACTGTCCGATTACACGAGATAAGTGGTCTATAGAGTTTCGCTAAGCCAAAACCACAGCAGTTTAGCCAGGTGGTGGAACAACAAGTTCCCGCCTGGTGGAAGGACAACCAAATTCCTGCCTGGTGGAAGGACCCTAGGAATGGAAACATTCCCTAATAACGAGTCACAATGATATGTGAATCGATTGCTATTATTATCCTTTAAAAAAAAATAATTCAGCAGAGTTTCAAATATCAGATTTAAGAGGCCTGGTACTTCCCGTTTTTATTTTAAATGAAATTTCAAAAATTAACCAAAATTAAAGAAAAAAAGAAATAATAAATGAGAAAAGAGTACCACCGTAACAATATATTAGAGCAATCGCAAGATTACAAAAAAACTAAAAAAGTTCAGTTCGCCCAAGGGAAGCCGACATCATCAGTTAAAAGTAATATTACAGCCTTTTAGAAAGAGGAAATAAGCAGTCCAAGAATTTGGACCGAGTTTGGCACAGCAAAATAAACGTACATAATCGTTGAAGGCAGTAAATAACAGCAACAGAACAAAATAAAAGATGAATGAATGTAATTAAATAGATTGTTCCTAGGCTGGTACAGATAAAATTCATTGATAAAAGAATTCAAGTATGACCTAAATAATGAACAAGGAGCACTAAAATAAACTAATGAAAAATCATACTAAACAAATTTGACAAATAAATGGTCTGAGTGTCCCTCCAATATTATTATCAAATATAAAACATAACCTTTCCTGAATTTTAATAATTCAAGAGAAAAGTTCAAGTACAGTCAACATAATGAACCAAAAGCAGTAAAACGTAGTTGAATAAAACATGGCACTAAACGAATTTGGCAAATAGATAGTCCGAACAACTTTCCAATATTAATATCAAAAAGATAGGGTGCCTCTACCTTTATTTGAATAAACCGAGAATAAAGTTCAATACGATAGACAACAATGAACGAAAATATGCGAAAATATGTAATCTGCATAAAAAAAACGCGATATGTTGGCTTCCCTTCGCAACGGAAACTAATATTAAACAAAACTGCAAAACCTAACCATTAACAACCGAATTTACCGGTTTAGTGTCTAATTAATAGTTGAAATAAACTACCCACAAGAATCACTGGAAGTTAATTGCAAGATTAATTAGTAAAATTAAAGAAAGAAACAATAAATCCTCATTGCATCAATTCTGACTTCGATAATAAAATACATTCCATCAAATTACCGTTTTTTTGGCAGTAGTAACAACTTATGGCGGTAAACAATAGATGCCTTGGATAAAGCAGCAAATAATCCACAGTTAAATTTTACCCTCCCAGCCAAACCGCTACGGAAAGGTGAAATAAATTAAAATACTAAATTATCGAAAATCTACATTACATTTCGTCGGAAATAAAATAAAATGATTAATTTGGCTAATCGCAAAACCCCGTGAACAAATAATAATGACTATTTCATTCAAATACAAAAGCTTCAATTAACCTAATTATCTTGACATCATGCCGATCAAATAAGCTAATAAATCGAGACCGAAATGAAAGATAAAGATTAACTAAATCAAGCGCGAAGCTCCACTAGTAAATACAAATGATTAAGCCATCCGAATACAAAACCTATAAGCCTTAATTACTCTCTAATCAAATTGACGTCACTCCGATCAATCAAGCTATTGAATCAAGCCCGATATGAATGAAAACGGTTATTTTAAATGATTATTAAAAAATAAACTAGGCCATCCGATAATTAAAAAAACTCAACCTTAATTAATCTCTAATTGGGATGACGTCACGCCGATCAATTAAGCTTATTAAATCGGGTCCGAAATGAAAGAAAAGCGAAATAATACAACCATGTAAATACTAAAGACACGAGAACGCAAAACATCTGCGTTAATAAAGAAACTTACCTCTTAAAATGAGGGCACACTACGCGACACAAAGCTAAGTACTACAATGTCGGCCGACACTAGACAAAGCCAATTCCAAAAACCTCGTCCAACGAGTTGTTCCTGCATCTACGGCACTAAAACTAACGAGAACGAATCGAAATGGCCGATCCGGAAATTTCTACGATGTTGGTCGACAAAATCCAGCTAAGGTATCTGGGATTAAACCAGATTTTTAAATGAATCGACCGAACAACCGAAAAGCTTGGCTAGCAACAGGACTCGTACCTACAAAGCCAAACCAGGCGACGTCTCGCGCTTCGAAAGGTAAAGTCAGCACGCAGGAAATTTCATTGCGGCATTTCTCGACGCGCCAATAAAACGTATTCCATTTTTCTCGAATTCGACTCCTTGCAGTTTTAAAACTACTTGGGAAATTAATTTGCATCTTTGTCTCTACAGCACTTTAAAAAGGTTGGTTCTACAAAAAGTCTACTAGACTGTTAGTCTTATTCTCCGATGAAATTCGCAATCTACCCCTTTCTGGTCTTTCGAGAGAGTTTGTTTCGAGTCAGTTTTTATCATAAACAGTGTTTTGGGCATGTCTAAATGTTTAGCGACCATTCTCTCTGATTACTCCTCCTTAAAGGTGGTTGTAACTCTTCCTTTTGAAATACATTTAAATGTGAAATAATATATACTTAATATAAAATTTTATTTGTCCACAACTGTACTTCACGCGGCAGTAAAATCAGAAACGAATTTATAAGAATAGTAAAGTAAGACATAGTAAGATCAAAAACTTCCTAAAGTTTATCGTTTAGTTTAAGCGATACACTTGCGAGTCTGGGCCCATAACCTATTTAGATACACGTTTTATGAAAATATTTTATTTAAGAAAAGCATCGAACTGACAAAATCAACAATCGAATTGCGTTATATAATAACCAAAATGTCATAAAAATCCAGATTGAAGTTACTTACATGTTAACGTCAAAAAAGATTCATTTCTTCTTTGGATCATTGCCATTATTATTAGTTATATTAATAAGAACAATTCGTAGCCTGTAATGATAATAATGTATAGGGAAGTAAATAAAAACTTTACTATAATATAACGGTAATTAATACAATGCAGCAAAAATGACTTCAATTTAAACTTCCTTTAATTTCCATTAATTATAGGAGCGAAAAAAATTGAAGCCATAAGAGGTGAATAATTGCGGTCCATAAGGACTAGAACAACTTTTGCTTGGCTTTAATCCTAAATTATCTCAAATATAATCAGATAGCAAACACTCGTTTAAAGAAATATATAAACATTTCAGCGGATCTTAAACATACTGGTCGTTACATGGTAAGGGCAGTTAATGCAGGAGGTGAAGCTCAAAGTATTGCCGATATTGCAGTATATGAACCCACTCCCGATACCATGGTCGAAGTTGTTAAAACTGTTGTATTTGAAGATGTTAAAAAGCACGAAACACTGGTAAGCGATATTGAAATATATATAAATTTGCTATTACTACATGGTTTTTGCAGCAGAGTGTACTATATCTGATCTCATTTTAATAATTTCCTAGGCATCAACAGCTGACAAGACATCATCAACAATCAGTACAAAGACTCCAATCACTAGAGTGGAGACGGTACCGATAAGCAAAGAAATTTCACAATCATATGCCTCTAAATCGGAAACTAGCTCCACTACTGAACAAAAAACTTCCCAGCAATCCCAGATTTATAAACTCGAACATAAAATGCCTGATATTCCGCTCCCTAAACCCATTGAGAGGAAGCCTGCTTCATACGAAAAGCATACTGATTTTGAAATATGTCATGGATTTGGCCCTGACGGTAAACAAGAAATCATTGAGCAGAAAAGAATTGTGACGGAGGAAGGCGGTATTGAAACCAGTTCAATATCTAAGGAATCATCTTTGCAATACTTTGTTAAGAAGATTAAGGAAGGAGAAACAGGACCTCCACCAAAAGAAGTTATTTTAGAACCAGTACAACCTATCAAACGAGAAATATATCAGAAATTTACCACAGGCTCTGATGTTATAAAAGAATCACCTATCCCAACTAAAGCTGAAGCACCATCAGCGTCATTTACTGAAATAAAATCATTCCAAAAAAGTTCAACTGCGCCAATTAGTCAGGAAACTAAGTCATATTCTTCCTCCAAAGAAATAAGTCACGAATACAAATCTGTGCCTTCTACACAAGAATATAAAAGTGTGTCTTCCAAAATTGAAAAAGTATCTCAGCCAGTCCATCAGGAATATAAATCACATTCGATTACAACCCAGCAAGGTTCAAAACCTTTTACTAAAGAATATTCATCGTATTCTTCTTCGCAACATATATCGGAACCACAAGAATACAAAAGTTATTCGTCAGAAGTTGTCCGAGAATTGGACATTAAGCCAGAACCACCAGCAGAGATTTGCTATGCACCGAAAACAGATTCATCTGTTAAGAAAGATACATTATTCGAGCGTGTTCAGAAAATATCAGAAAGTTCAAAAGAACTGCCTGCTCATGAAGTTCCACAGGGAGGAGTTAAGATCTTTCCATCATCGCCTCAACAGCAATCAAAGCATACTGAAAGCTTAAATGAAAGGAAAGAATTTTCCGAAAAAATCGAAAAGTCTTATCAATCCTCATCCTACCAAAATTCCTCATCTTCTTACTCACGAAGCTACGAATCAAGCTCTTCTCCAGCCTTTACTGCTAGAAAGACTCCAGACATACCAGAAACACAGAAGCTATGGTCAACTAAGCATGAAATTGTAGAAAGGCCAGCTTCTGTGGCTTCGTCATCATATTCCACCGAACGACATACTTACAGCCGACCGTTATCTGCTATGTCTGGAGAACCATCTACGGAAGCATTACAAATGGAAAAGCAATGGGCTCATAAATTTTCAGACACAAAGAGTGAACAGTCTTGGCCTCGAACACACATTGAAGAGACGAGAACACTACCGACGTGGAGCACTCAAAGTACACTTGAGAAAAAATGGGCGCCTGTAGAAGTTAAATCTGAGAAAACGGTGCAGGTACAAGAAAGCAGGACTTTTTTAGACAAAACTCCAGTTCTAGTACCGCACTATATAGGGGAGGTAACACGGCTGGAAACTACAGTCAAAGACCAAAATATTGATTCATTGTCATCTATAAAATCAGAGCATATTATTGAAGAGCGTAATCTGAAACCATCCATAAAATCTTGGCCGCCTGCTCCGCCTATTCACCAATATGCTCCACCACCACCGAAGTCATATCCAACCATTGATTCTTTGACTATAAGGCCTGTGTCAGTACAGGATATCACGGATGAAGTGATTCTGGAACCTGGACCCCCTCCAGAAATTGCGTACGCAGAACCACCAAAAGAGCGAAGGAAATCGTATGTTGAAAGCATGGAACAGGAGCTCGTACATGAATTACAAAGAGAACCAACTAAGGTTCCCTCATGTGCAGTTCGAACCATACCTCCTCCACCCCTACCGCCGAAGAAAGAAATTCCCCAAGCTCCTCCAATTCCTGCAAGACCTGTGAGGTTTGTAGAATTCAAACCTAAAAAGCCACCTATGGAATTACCTTACATACCATTTGAGAAATTTCCTGAATTAGAACCGTTCCCTTTTAAGCCCGACCCTGAGAGGAAAAGGCCACTTAAAACTGGGCCTCCACCAACACCATCTAAGTTCATAAAAGGTCGGTTTACAGACAGCGATTACGAAAGTGACTTTGAAGCAATTAGAATACCACCAAAATGGAAACCTTCAATGAGTGATACTGAGGAGCCACGATACAGGCGTGTTAGAGCTCCTCAACTAGTATTTGCTGGAAGATCGAGATCACAAGAACCTGAGCCTTTGCCACCTTCAAAATTCGATCAGCCACCTCAATTCCAAGGCCCTCCTAGGCCCGAGGTAAATTTTGACGAATTTAGACGTAAAAAAGATGCTTCACAGATCAAAAAAATGACCAAGCATTTCGAACAAGTCAGAAGGGAAGTCTCGCCACCTAAAATCCAACCAGCTAGTCCTCCAACATATGTTTTTCCCGAAAAGAAGCCAGACTCCCCCAAAGCAAAAAAGAAGTTTGTAATTGATGGATACATGGCAGACACAGATGAACCTTTCCAACAAAGGATTGTTAAGACGGAACATTTCAAGGAGGAAAGAACAGAATCCAGGCATATTTCTCAATCCAGTCAAAAAATATATGAAACTTCCTCCTCTACTCAAAAAATTGTTACCCCTAAAGCCAGAGTCTCTAAATTCCCCACTAAGAAGTATCAACAATCATCCGTTTCTTCAGCTAAGAAGGTTGGCTTGTGTGTTATTTTTTGCAATTTTCTATTTCACCCGCTTTATTAATTGGTTAATTGCAACAGCTCCTTTGTGAATGGCTTATTGTGGCGATGCTAACCCTATACTGAAAATGATGTATACAATTTTCTTAATTGCACCCTTGTATTATGACCATATTGGAATATTCATATAATTATTACGAATAATACTTTCAAATTACTTAATAGAATTACATAAAATGTATCAATATGATGCTATATTGCTTGATCCAAATAAATTCAAGTTTCACTCTTTTGCAATACTGAAATGCGCATGCGTAGATGACTTAGGACCAGATGTCGCATGATCGATTGTTTAAATTATTTCAGCAATCTTTACTCATAGCATCTAGCCGCGTGATTGATCCACATTGAATGTAAAAGAACCGATGATTTTTTGTTGTTTTTAACTTGTAGGAGAAAGACGCCCATGATGGCATACTTTATTTTAATAGCCCATAATTGTTTTAGTAAAAACTTTTCTAAACTTTTCATTTTATTTGGGTTTTTTTAGCAAATTAAATATTAATATTTACGTTACATATTTAAGGTATTTTTGCTTTGATGGTATACATGAATACCATCAAAAGAAACATACATTACCTATGATGGCATACCCTAACAAACTTCGGTAATTTTGAAAAAATTTTCGTTCTTGATGTTGAAATATTTGGCTAACGTTATTTCTATTTTTTGCTGAAGACATACAATTGACTAAAGAAAGATATTCTTTATTTCAAAAAGTTTTCAAAGAACCAAATATTTTAAGTTAAAAACCATATTGAAGGAAAGAAGCCAAGGCTTAATTACTGATTTTAAAAAGTTTTCCACAAAATATATCTCGCAAATAAACTTCTCTCTTCTTCTTAGTCGCTATCTTGTATTCGAGAATCGTGTTTTGAAGAGTTGCTCTCCACGATATGTCTCCACTCTTCTCTGTTCTCCGCCATCCTGAATGTGCAGGCTAGACTTTGTCCTGTGATTTTAGTGATGAGGTCCGTATATCTAGTGGGGGATCTACCTCGGGGTCTCTTTCCGGCTACCACGCCCTCAACGGTTAGTCTTTCAAGGCTGTTTCCTCGTACTACGTGACCAAAAAATTTAGCGATGTTTTCAGCTACTATTGTTCTTAGTCTCTTTTTTGGTTTAATTTGTTGAAGTATTGATTCATTGGTTCTTCTTTGTGTCCACGAGATTCTCAGCATTCTACGCCAACAGAACATTTCCAGGGCGTCAATTTTCTTTTTGTCCGTTACTTTGAGTGACCAGCATTCTGACCCATAGAGAAAGATTGAGAAGACCAGGCTCCTTACCAGTCTCATTTTTGTTGCCAAAGAGATTTCATGACTTCTCCATATGTGTGTTAGTTTAGTCATAGCTTCCTTTGCTATGGAGCTTCTCCTTTTGATCTCTTAACTGGATCCGCCCTCGATGGATATTAGTGAACCTAGATAAATGAAAGTGTTAACTGTGTCGATGTTGTTTATTTTCTTTATTTCTCGTCTATTGTTGTTAGCTCGGTCAACTATCATAATTTTGGTTTTCTTTTTATTTATTTTCAGACCAATCTCCTTGCTGAAATGCTCTATTCGCCTGATCAGGTCGCTGAGTTCCTCCTCTGATGCCGCAATTGCTGTAGTGTCATCAGCGTAGCGAAGGTTGTTGATCCTTTTGCCGCCCAGTGTTATTCCTCCAGTCCAGTCTTCCAAAGCTCTCCTCATAATCCATTCGCCATAGAGGTTGAACAAAAGAGGACTCAGTATACATCCTTGCCTGACACCCCTCTCTACCTGGAATGGGTCTGTCAGCTCGTTTTCCACTCTTACGTATGCTCTGTTATTTTCATAGAGACTCTTGATGAGATGAACTCTCTCGCCTTTTCTATAATTTGCCTGATGTTCAATATTTGTTCACGCGTACCACGCCCCGCACGAAACCGGTGGCAGCTCAGACAAGATGTGAGGCTTTATACGTTATGATATAATCTGGAGCAGCACTTTGCTTGCGTGTGAGATGAGGGCTATTGTTCGATAGTTGTCGCAGATCTCTCGCGATCCTTTTTTATAGAGCGGGACATAAATTGATTTTGTCCAGTCTTCGGGCCATTTACCCTCGTTCCACACCAGTTGGCAGATTCTATGCAGAACATCGATCCCTGGATCGCCTAGAGCTGCTATCATTTCCGAGACGATGTTATCCTCGCCTGGCAACTTGTTGGTTTTCAGTTTCCTGACTGCCGCCGTTACTTCCTCCCTCAGGATTGAGGGCTCCCTTTTAGCGATCTCTATTGTTTGCAGTCGGTTATCTCGGTCGCTATTGTCTGCCATTAGTTGTTTACAGTAATTTTTCCATCGATTTTTAGTCTGGGATTTGTCAGTCAATAGTGCACCATCTTCGGATCTTATTGCTGTGTGTTTCGGAGTGAAGCTGCGGGTTATTTGTTTAATTTTCTTGAACATATCTCTCGTTTCGTTTTTGTGTGTATGTTGTTCTATTTCGAGACAAATGTCGTTTAGGTATTTGTTCTTGTCTTTCCTGCATTCTTGTTTGATGTCTCTGCTCAGTGCTGTATATTTCTCTTTGTCATCGTTATTTCGAAGGCCCTTTACTTTCAGTTGCTTCCTCCGTTCTACTCTGTCCCATGTTTTTTGGGTAATCCAGGCTTTCCTTTGTTTTGTCACATTCTGCCTTTCTTGTTGTGCAGCGTCAGTTATTGCCTTTCTTGTTCTGGTCCACAGTGAGTCAGCAGTCTCATTTGTGTTTGCGCTCGAGTTGATTTTGGTGATTTCTGCTTTGGCCCTTTCTTTATAGCTATCGGAGTTCTTAAGACAGCATAAGTTTACAGTTGGTTTGCCTGGCTTTGGTTTACTGATTTTGATGCGGAGTTGTGCCGCAAGGAACTGGTGGTCGCTATTGCAGTCTTTACTGGGGAACGTTCGTACGTTTTTAATAGAGGTCTTCCATCTCGATTTTATTAGGATGTAATCAATTTGATTTCTGTATCGACCACCCGGGGATGTCCATGTGTAAAGTCTTCTCGCGTGGTGTTGGAAGCCTGTGATAGAGATGAAAAAATTGTTTTCTGTGCAGAATTGTAGTAGACGTTCTCCTCTTGCGTTCCTTGTACCCAGGCCATACCTGCCAATTGCTCCTATATCTTCCCCGTCATTGCCTATTTTCGCGTCGTAATCCCCAATTATCATAGTGATTTCTCTATTTGGAAGAGTGTCTAGTAGTTGTTCTAGTTGAGAATAAATTTCGTCTACATCTTCATCTCGTGCGTCCGTCGTAGGGAAGTAGACTTGTATTATGTTTAGATTGATTGGGGAGGACTGCAGTCTTACCATGATTATTCTGTCATTGATTGCCCTGTATTCTCTTATGGCGTGTTCGAGTTTTTTATTCACAATTATTCCAACGCCATTCGGGTCTCGAAATGTCCCGAACCTCTCCAGTGAGTCTCTGCGAGTCCGACAATGGGACAGTTGCTGATTTCTTTCTCCACTATGTCCAGTTTCCCTGTTTGAATCAGACCGCGGACGTTCCATGTTCCGATGTTCAGTGTTTTCCATATGTTTATGTTTATTGTTACCCCTAAAGCCAGATGATTTTCTTCTTTGCCTTTTTGGCCAACTTTGTCTCTTCAGTTGCCAACTTTTCTTTCTTCATCCCTTTATTTCAACTATATGATATCGGGCGTTGAATTTAATATTCCGCTTCTTCGCCTCTGTTTTTCAGCATTAGAATCAGCTACAGGGAGAGGCGAAAACTCAGCAGTGTTGCTCCTGATTTTTTGATTGCTGAAGTTCCAGTCAAATTAATTTCTTCAGTTATTTCAAATTCAGTTGAGTTTTCGGGTCGCTTATCGCTTGCAATACTGAGATTCGGTCGCTCTATTGCTTTGTTTTGCAATATCTGGTCTTTATCTCCATTTTTCAAACTAGTTGACCTCTGATCCATGGGTATGTCTGTAGTAAGAAATGGTGCGAACATCCAGTCTCCATCCAGAGATATTGCTGTTTGAAAAAAGCATGTATAGCATTGACAGGTGTTGCACTATTTAAAAAAGCATTTCTGAAAAGACCAGCTACCTGAACTTCTGTGATAATTCTGCCTAGATTTAATCTTTACCATATTTATACTTCTTGGTCATAATAAATGTGTAACGGGCCAAAAAAAAAACAACATTTAATGGTTGGATACGGTGCGTAAAATCCCAAAAATTTCAGACTCTTGTGACTCTATGGCTATCCAGCAGCAAAAGAAATTTGTTATTAATAGACGGTTTGGTATGCTGGGAAAAAGGCTGAAGCCATTTCAGAAAAAGCTCGGCGGTCATTCATCCCCTTTTCTGGTGGTGCATTGTCCAGAAGGTCGTTTTTCGACCTTTTTCTTGAAAATCTGAAAACAGCTGACAAAAAAGCGCCAATAGCATTCACAAGTTTACCTCGTTCCGCGCTGCTAAGGGGACCAACGTGTTTACGCCCCTTTGTGGCAAAAACTTTTTGTGGTCTCTATTGTACAGTGCTCAATTCTCACTCTTCGACACTGAGGATGTTTTCAGGCGTAAAGTAGCATCTAATGCAGCAAAATATGCGTTAATATTATTTTTATTAAACGCCTGAGTGCAAGCCAATGATGTAATACAGAAATCCTTAAAGAAATCCTTGGGTTCCTTTTGAAAAATACCTTAATCCATTTCTTGCCAGACATCTTATTTTGTCTGTTAAAATCGTGTTTTAAGTTATCTCTTTGTGCATTTTTTTTCTATTGCCTCCTACATACCGTTTTCGTCGCATATTTGTCGGTTTTGTTTATTTGGTTGATTAAGGAATGCAATATCTGTAAATAGATATCATCATCAGGGACATCAAGTGCGATTAGATGTACACTGCTGGAGGCAATAATATTACATAAACGCAAATACAAAATAATCCAACCATACCAATAACTATTTATTCAAACAGTTCCTATGATGGCATACCTATGCCATCAAGTGAACAACCCAAGTATGCCATCATAGGAAAAACGCACTTATATATGGTAGGCGTCCACCTTAAAATGAATACAACATCATACACAGTATATACATCCAGTAAAAATAAGAAGGACACTAGATTGCATTTCAATAAGAAATAAGGGACAAAATATTGGATTTAGAAAATGTCTAATATTACAGTACTCGCCTAAATTTTGTTTTTCTCAGCAGATGAAAACGCGTCTGAACCTCGCGAACTTTGGTAACAACAACAAGCCGGCCAACGCAATGTTTATGTGTCATTTGTCACGGTCAAATGGGCACGTTAGGAATTATGCTCAGCATGCATGCATGTATGAGGACTATATCATCATGTCTCTTCTCTATGTACTTTAATTGTCGTCTGTGCACGATGTCTTATTTTGTTTCTCACTTAATTAAAACTTTATTAATTAGTACCTTATGTGATGCGATTACTTATCATAACAAATCATCTGCTTCATACAGTGCTTGCTAGAAAGTACGCACCAAATGGGATTTTTTTATTAAATTATCTATGAGTAATGCAATTATACCAAAACTAAAGACTGAAAATTTCAACACAAAAATTAACAGCTGTCATTTGGTATACCTCAAATTATTTATTTTTTAAATGTTGTTTATTTTGGTAAAAAATATTATAAAAGGTTGTTTCAAGTAGGATTTTATGCCATTGAGCAAATAAAAGAAATAAGAATTTTTTTTACCGTTTTTCTCCAAAAAACTGTAAACCATAAACCGATGGCCTAGGCGCAATACCTCGTATCAACATTTTGACAACTTTTCAGGAGAGACAAAAAACTGTATTATTTTTGTTTTACAAGGCACCTGCAGGCATTTTTTATATATTTAGCTAAAAATCGTATTTTTTACTCAACAATATTTTAAGAAATGTTTTAAAATCATTTTTTCTAGCAATGCGGTTTGATATGTGGTATTGCCTATTGAACCACAGGTTGATAAGTGGTATTTACCCAAAAATTCAATAAAAATTTAATGCTGTGAATCTGTATCACAATTCAAAAAATATTTATTTGAACTTTTTATAGGAACAATAAAACATAAATGTCTAAGTAACGTCCAAATAAAATATATAACCACTTTTAGTTTATATGTTTTGCCTGCCTTGCTTTCTCTTTAAGGGCAATGTGATTATTATACCCTGTTGTTTGATTATTTCCTGCTCTATAAGCTACACAGGTGTTGCACTGGTCCTTTTTTGACGTATAAAATGCTAAATTCAGATCCTCAAATAACTCAGAAAAGTACCCATAACTTAGAAGACTTCATTTTATCTTCTAGACACTTTTCTTGGTATATTTTATACAACTTAGCCTTTGATTCAAAATCGTATTCTAGATATTGTTTCGTAAAATCTTTTCTGCAGTAATGTGCGGGTATTTTAGGAAGTTCTGCATAAAATGATTTTAAATAATTTGATTGTTCCTCTTGTCCGATCTCCTTTTCTGTTTTAGGTCGGGGAGCGTTTTGTAAGACTTTTCTAGTTCTTTTGGAGACATCGGCGGCGGGAATGATACCGTTTTCATTTTGTTTACACCAGTTGGAAACCATTGCTTCATTCACGCCTAGTGTAGAAAAAAAATTCTTCGTAGTTTCATGACCAATTAACACTAATTTTCCTACGACCACCTGTGAACATAAGACAAAAAGCACTCTTTAGATTCTTAAGAAAACGATTATATTAATATCACACGCGTGTTGAAATCAGCTTTTCCAATACGTGTGTTAAAAAGTCCTGGTCACGTCATCCTCAGCTGTCAAGACAGCAGGAATTACTTTTCATCACGCATGTTATATTAGGAACACACGTATTTAAAAGTGGATTCGTATTAAAATCTTTTCTGCAGTAATGTGCGGGCATTTTAGGAAGTTCTGCAAAAAATTATTTTAAATAATTTGATTGTTCCTCTTGTCTGATCTCCTTTTCTGTTTTAGGTCGGGGAGCGTTTTGTAAGACTTTTCTAGTTCTTTTGGAGACATCGGCGGCGTGAATGATACCGTTTTCATTTTGTTTACACCAGTTGGAAACCATTGCTTCATTCACGCCTAGTGTAGAAAGAAACATTTTTTTGCAAAATTGTTTTTTTTCTGCACCAACTTGTAAGAAATAGTCGTAGGTTATACTACGCCTGGAATTTTCAACTTACTTTCTATCCGTACATTTCATCTTTATAAGCCCAACTACATAAATTTTTCTCTGATCCCAGTTCATTCTTTTCCAAAAGCTGGAAAAAATATGGTTTTGTGGTCGTGCTTCTTCAGATATTGAGCGGCAAAATCTATTCTTATATTTTAAGCACTTAGAAGATGTACAAGTCGGTCCTATTGCTGTAGCTGCTCTTTGCTTATTATGAAGAATTTGACCTTGTCGGTTTCTGGTATAGCCTATGTACTCTTCTCCAGCCAACCTCCTAATTCTTGTTTTTTCTCTAGACCATTCGTCTTTATCAGGTTTTCTTCGACGCTTTTTTCCTGGTTCATTTCCATGCATTTCATTATCGCTTTCATTGTCGTGTATTTTTGCCGTTCAATTAAACCTGTCTTCTATTTGTGGTTCGTTGGGTGGAACATCTTTTTGCCGTTCATTAAAGTCTTATCCTTCAAATTCTGAGTCTGAACTCCAGTGTTCTTCATTAGGTACAAAGTCTGAATCATCCGGGGTATATTCTTCATTCGAAACGTCATTTTTAGGTATATTTTCAAATATCACTTTGTTTTTAAAAATCTTTGTTCTCGCGTTTTCTTTTTGATCAGGCTCTTCAAAAACTATTTCTATGTTGTCTTCTACAAAATAGGACTGAACATTCTCCAAAACATGTAGCTCCTGATAAGTCGTTTCACCAATATCTTGCGGCAAAATGTCATCAATAGTTTCTTTATTTTCGAAAAGAAAAGTGTTTTGCAGTGCACGTTGAAGTATGTCATTACCTCTAATTGTATTTTTAGTTTCTTCCGTACCGTCAGTTATCTTTTAATAAATCTGATGAAGAGCTTTGGTTATTTAAAATTTCTAAAACTGTATCATCTTTAAGAAGTTATGTGTTCTCTTGTGCTAGCAGAACCAAACACTTGCCTCTGGACGTCATAGTGGAAGACAAAAAACAAATGTTTTTATTAGCGATATTTTAAAGACACAGGCAAAATTTAATTACGTCAATAAAATGGTAAAATTATCGCCCTTGGATTTTTTAGTTCGTCGCGGTCTAAAGTGGTAAACCATTGTGTTAAAATCTTATTTTTTCTTGTAAATATCTAAAAAATTGGAGCCCTAACAACATTTTCTACCATACAATATTTCTCCAAAACCTACTGCAAAATTGTGAAAAACTGCATCTGATAGAATTTTTTTGTAAAAAAGTTGTGAATTTTAATATAACATCCTGAAATAACCTAGGGCGATAATACATTATTAAGTGTTTAATTTAAAAATTGCCGCTTGAAATTCCACGTAACATAAATTTGAGTAAATTTGTAATACCGCGTATCAACAAAAGAAAATTTAAATATAATTTTAAGAAATAAATAGGAACTTACCTTTATTTTTCACGAAAATACAAAAATTCACAAGAGCAAAAACCATCCATCCTACTTGTCATGTAAACACTGATGATACGTGCTATTTCCACTGAGTTATCGACTCGAGTTGTTACCTGTTATTACAGATTCCGATTTGCCGCGTTACTTGTGCAAGAGCTTCTAATGGCTTCTAATGGATGGCGCCCAATGTTCCATTTAATATCAGAAACATAATAACTCAATTTCGTCAAAATTGATGACACGAGGTATTGCGCCTAGGCCATCGAAATATATTCAATTCTTTTATACAATAATAAAAAAACGTCTCTTAAATTTAGAAGTAATTTTAAAATTTTGATGTTATTAGCATTAATAAAAATTTAATTTAATGGAAAATTTATTTATTTATTTATTTATAAAAATTTAGAATCCTGAGAATGAATATTCCTTTTAACTAAGTTGGGTGTTGGTTCTCATCCTCAAAATGCGCTAAAACAGAATTTTATCCCCAATACCGAAACATAATTTTTGCACTCGACACACATTTCCCTAAACATGTTAGCATCATCAGGAGATGATGCTAACGTGTCAAAGTCACTCGAGATCACTTATGCCATATACTTCCATTTTTTTAGCCGATCGTGATGTAGACTATCAAACGCTTTTGACAGAATCAAAACGATACCCAATGTCAAACTGCCTCCTCCAAGCCTCTAAAAATTACGCTAATAAAGTGAAATATTACCGTGTGAGTTGATTTTTCTTCAGTATATCCATGCTAATTTTTCGAAAGAATATCATAGTCTTTTAGAAAATCGATAACTCAAGCAACTTTGAGAAACCCGGGAGCATACTTATTGGTCTGTAATCATCCATCACATTGATGTTTCCTGCATTTTTATAGCACGGTTTTATTGCTGACAATTTTAAGGTTTCGGGGAAGATGTCCTCCCTAAGTTATTTATTAATTATATAACAAACTACATCCATCTGATGGTAGGAACCACCTGTGAGTTGTGAGTATTTCGTCATCTCCACTGCTATGCTTGTTTTTTGTTTTCTTTTAATATGTCTACAATTTCTCGGGTACCCACAAGAGTATGAAAAATGTATGGATTACTTCCATTATTTGTGTCATAAATTTCCATGCGATCTAGAACATCAAAGGCTTTTGACAGATCCAGAATAATAGCACTAGGTATTGCTCTCCCCCAGGTCTCACAAAATTATATTATGCATTATTTCCGTTTTTATGAATAACTTTTCTTGGGGTTCTATTATTTAAATATGAAACAAGCCACTCGAGAGCACGTTTCAATATGTCCGGTTTTGTATACCAAAGCAGAAACTGATTTGTGCAGATTAAAACTTGCTTTTCTCAGTTCTGGTCGATCATTTTCATAGAAATTCTTCTTCTTTTTAATTGTGTTCATTTGTTCTAACCCTTCTAGCAATATTTTGGTGACATGGAATTTGACCATGCTTGTTTCTTTAGGTTTAAGATATTAGTTTTTGATCTGCCTTGGGTTTTTTCGAATTGCCTTTTTTATGGCGCAGTGGCACACACACCAAAGGGAGATCCTATGGCGCTCGACGAGCGGTGTGTGTGCGAATATGTTGTTTGACACGGTTCTTGAAGAGTTGTAGGTTGTAATTAGGGAGAAACAGGTGTCCTGGGAGTGAGTTCCACAGTGTTCTAGGTGTTTCCAGTTATACGACGAACTGGTGTGCTCTTGCGGTCTGTCGTGACTGTCTGACAGGCATTGCCAGGGGCGGGATGAGGCGGGCCAAATCCTGGGCCGCCAAAGTATCTGTAAATCAGGGACATCTCGGCCACATGTCGGTGCTCCTGACTATCCAGCTTCCGGGTCAACTCCGGGTCGCCGACGTAATGCACAGCTCTCTTCTGAATGGAATCCAGCAGCTTTAGGGTGTGCTTTGGTGAGGTACCCCAAATATGTAAGCAATATTCCAAGCACGATCTTATTTGCGCCTTGTAGAGCAAGAGCAACTGCTGGGGTGTATACAGTTTTTTGTTGCGAACTAGTGCACCAAGCTTCGGGTAGGCTGATTTTGCGATGATAGCAACGTGGTTATGCCAGGACATATTGCTGTTGACCGAGACACCCAGCAGTACGATTGACAAGTATGAAGGAATTGCCGATCCTGCCATAATGATGTCAGGGCCCGCCGTGTTGGCCCTCTTGGTAAACATGGCTGCTTGGGTCTTTGCTGCTTTGAACTGGACCAAATTTCTGTCGCCCCAAGTTCCAACTTTTTCAGGTCTTGATTAATTGCTGTAATCTGCTCCTGTCTGTGGTGATAAGTCTCAGTCGCTGGTAAAGGTTTTTCTGGTCTCATTGGGAGACAAGCGTACTGTCATCTGCAAAACTGTAAACAGGATTATTCGTTTTGGTATATTTAGCATTTCCCGCTTTTCTGAAGGCGATGTTGCGGGGCTTGTTTTTGATCTTGGTTCTTCATTTAATGGTGGAGTTAGTGCAATAGATGTCTTTGGCTAAAAAAATTAGTTAATATCGAATTTGTTTACAGATACTTCGTGTTCAAACCCTTCGATGATCCCTGGCATGAATGCTTCATTTTTTGTGTACTACCGCCTTTGCTTTCTACGCTTTTCTCCATTTTTGTTTAGGGCACATATTATTCGATTTATCTCGATGGTCGATGATTTATTAACGTTTACCTCAGAATGACATCGTGTTTTAACTGCCTTTCTACTCTTTCAAAATGTCATTTGTCTTACAGGTTTTACTAAAATAAACTTACTCTAAACTAAAAATTCAGAAAAACCTAGGGACAATGCCAATATACGTGTGCACGAAGCGATAACCACACACTGATTTTGGAGCAAAATGATATTTTTATTTTTCAAAAACCAAGTAATTCTGTTCCTTTTAAATATTTACAATAGATTTTTATAATTTTAATTTTACTAGGGCAAATAGTATCAAAAATGGAAAAATTAGATTTAAGTTTTAAAACTTTATTTTTATTAATGTGCAATTCGAACTTACTTTGAACTGTTTGTACACGTCTACTATATAGCTTTTGGGAGAAAAGTGATAAACACGTTTTTATCCAAATTTGGTTTGAAAAATTTGCACATATTATACATAAACTCTCATTTGAAATGACTTTTTATTAATTATTTAAAATAAGCAACATAAACTACATTTTTGACACTCTTAAAAGAAATAAATATAAATTTGCGTATACCAAATGACAACTACCATTTTTTACATATTTAGTGTCTAAGTAAACACAGCTGATTTCCATAATCATTAATCATTTAATACAAAAAATATTATTGATGCCTACTTTTTGGTAAGCACTGTATATAAATGTTTCTCCTAAAAATTATTTTTTCTTTAGGAATTCATAGCTACACCTATTATTACCAATCAAACAACACAGCATTACACAGAAGAGCAGCAAAAGCAAACCCATCTGGAATCATTCCCGTACCAAGCCGATATACCCAAACCGAAAAAAGTAAAAGTAGCTCCGCCCCCTAGTCCGTCCAAATTTATGAGAGGGGAGTTTAGAGAGAGTGACTATGAAAGTGACTATGAGGGGAGAGTTCCACCAATATGGGGACAAAGCACCGACAAACAATATAAGCCAGTTCGTCCAGTATTAACACCCACTCATCCGCATTATCAGCAGGGAACACGAACGCCTACGCCTCCAACAGAATTTGAAAGGCCTCCAACCATAGAAGGACCACCCAGACCAAAGTTTGAACCAATAGAGAAAATAACTCCGATTTCTAAACCTGTAGTTTTCAAACCTAAGGCGATGTCCGCAGCGCCTGTAACTGACATGATTGTTGCAACGCCTGCAGTGCCTCCTAAAACTGTGTATATTCAACCCGGAACTCCTCCTGAGATTGGTTTTGCTCCAGGCCCGAAGAAAACCCAATTTTATAGGTAAAAATAACTATTGCACAATTTAAGTCAATTCCTTTGAAAATGTTGTTAATTTTATCAGAAAGTATATGCTTTAGTTGTTTTCAATAATCTGTAAGAAGTAAAAGTTGCTACCTGCTCAATGCCTATATCAGCAATTATTATATCTTAACAAGGAACAAACACTGATATGATATGCTTTCATAATGCTGGAAATGCGATAGCTTGAATTTTGGGATGACATTTTCACAAATGTATTCACACCCACTGTTGGTACATACAGAACAACTATTGTTTCTGTAGGTGACAAAAAATCATTTATGATGCATTCTCGACTACGTAGGGCCTCCTACATCCGATAAATCGTATATCCATAGATTACTCCTTCATAAACTGCGGCCAAATTCTGGGTTTGTCAGTTTCCTAACTAAACCTAGATATATCGAATAGCTTCTTATCATCATCCATGAGCTGCTCGTATCCACTGCTGGAAATAGGCTTCCTATATACTATTCCACTAGAATCTATCCTATGCGAGAATGCGACATTGACATTGTCCAAGTTCCTTGTAAATCTCCTTATATTGCCGCCCAATTCGGTCGGTCCTCTTTGGGTTACCACTCTCCTAGTTAACTTTTTATCGAAAATTCAGGCCAGGTGTCCCACTCATCTTCATCGGGACTGTGTGATCCTTTGGATAATATCTGAGATTTTTATGCTTTGCCTTATGTTTATGTTTGGTATTCTATCTCATCTAGTAATTTCCATTCCCTTTGTGTCGCTTTCAATTTGTTTCCTGAGAATTTCGTTAACGTTAAGTCTTTCGACTCGTAGTTTACATCCATAGTGTTGCTTAAAAATCCCCTCACTACGCTTGCACATGAGTTCCAACTTTGAGCTCTTTAGTGATATGCTTTTTTCATCAGTCTAAGTTTAATGTGAAGAGGAGACAAAATGGCATTTTTTGGATGTACAAGGGTCACATACTTAACATTTTGAGAGCTTGGTTAAAATTCACTCCTTTCCGGCTATATTTTTGTTACATAAGGTTCATTCACTGTCTCACACACTAATAAACAGCAATATTTTGTAAGGTAAGGTAAGGTTTCTTTCAATGTCACTGAATGGGCAATAGGTGCAGACGGTTTCAAACTCCCATTATGTTTTAACACAGCTTTTAAACTGTATTTCGATGAGTCTATGAACAAGAGCCACTCATAGGGAGTATGCTCGATATTGAGTTCCTGCATTAAACCATTGGTACCAGTACACGCATATAACGAATTTTCCATATTGTAAAATGCAGAAAACGTAGTATTTCTTTTCCTAGAAGTCGTATTTAGGTTTCTTTGGCAGTAAGTTCCAAAGACGAGGCCCAAGAAGCTCTGACTGCTGCTTGGACGTCCCTAAATCACGTAATACATCATTTAATTCACTTGGAACAATTAAATGTGGCTCGCCGGAACTGGAACCTGGAGCAAAAGTGGGATCGGTACACTGTTCTTCTCAGCTGTCTGATGACGTGTTATTATCTCCATTATCTTCCAAAATAACATCTTGCCAATCTAAAAACGCAGTTGGTACTGGTAAGTCTGCATTGTGAGGAGCAGATCTTATGGCAGAAGGCGAATTCGGAGATTCTATCTTGCGCTTTAGTTCTTTGGAATAACCGTCACTCTTTGTCATACAAAAATAGCAATCGTCAATATGATTGGTAGAGTCTCGCCATACCATTGGAACTGCAAAAGGCATATTTTTATCTTCCCTTTGACAGGCTAGAGCTGACACAGCACATATGGGGAGCCCACTGCTTGTGTTGATCTTCGATTAAAGCACCAAAACACATAAAATGCAGATTATTCGATCTGTAGTTTTCTAGGCGTATCATACCTTCCTTTTTGCGCAAGAGGCGCAATACAAATACTTTTTGTCACCCATCTTTAAAACTTCTATTACGATACGATGTGGTCTTCTCCCGGCACTTTATCATCTCTCATTTCCTTTAGTAAGCCTTTATCTTCTTCCACCGTGATATCCGGAAGGTTGTTCGAACTAGCTAAAAAAAATCTGGTTTTCCCGACTTGTGCTACATATGTTCTATGTGGGTTTTATGCAATTAGTTGTAAAATTGTTCCGTTATTTCCACAAGTTGGTATTTGTTTAAAGTTTCAACCACTCCAAGATTAAAGATCTATTTTTTTTTTCGTTCAGCCGTGCTTTACTTTCATATTCTTGTGCCTTTCACTATTTTCTATGTGTTCTTTGTTATACATATGTACAATTATGATACTACGAATCTCCTTTCAAATTATTCTATAACTCACTTTTATCCACCAACCGAAACAGAATTTTGTCACTTAACGCGCGTTTCGCTAACAAAGATGATGTTACCATGAAACAGTTTTAATTTTTTCCGCGGAATGTGCGTCGGCATCGTATGCAAGAATTCTGCCTCGGTGTCGATTGTGTTGTAGTGCATTTTGCCGAAGGTTTCAAACCCCAACTTAATCAACTTATTCTATTTTGGTCGTTTATCTTCTCTGCATGTTCGTTATTTTGCTGTCTTTGATTCTTCAGTAATTCTTCTATATATAGCCTTTAAGCTCCTTGGACTACATGTGGACCAAAAGTTAACCTGGGAAAGTCACATTGCCCATATATGTAAAAGGTTAAGTGTTACGTTATAAGGAATCTTCGAAATGCTGTTGATGTTATATTATGGCGTTGTGCACCCCCTTCTTCAATATCAAACATGTTTCAACTGACCATGAAAGCTGTACATGAGACGATAATTTCCAGTTCCATTTTTCAACAATACAGGTTATTTATCGCCTTCAACTAGAAATGACGGTCCCTTATACAGTTTTCTAGTCGGTTAGACCAAACACACACAGGCTACTTTTTTGGGGATCCTCAGCCCATGTTCAAAAAGCCTTTATATATCAGAAGAAATTCTAAGATGCATATATAATGAAACTGGAAGAGTATCTTGGAAGCTTTTTTTTGCAACCTTAGAATTATGCCTTTACCATCAATGTACATCTTTCAACTTTTATAATGTGCATTAAAGATAACTATAAGAAGCACAAGAAAAACTGTGGTATTCATCAATATAATAGTAGAAATTGTTTAAATCTGCATCTGCCCTTTTCTAGAACGACAGTATCTCAGATTCTCCACTTTACATAGGTATCAAATGTTTTAACAAATTTCAGACACTGATTGATAATGAAAGTAAAAAATATTTCAAACCTGAATTAAAGTAGTTTTTAATTGCTAATACGTTTTATTCCCTGGAAAATGTCTTTGATTACTAAGAAAGAAAGCTGTTTGATATGTATGTCTAATTCCGTAGTTGTTTCAATATGCAATGTTACTTTATTTCGTTGGAAGCAGGACTTTTATTTGTCCTGTTTCATCTTATCCCGCAAATACTTTATATAGTTTTAGATGTTTTCCCAGGGCTAAGACATGTGTACCGGAATTAGACGCACTTCACTTGACGAAACTTAAATACTTCTTTTTAAAGGTCGACTACATCGGCACCGTACCAAAATGCTGTACAGACTGAGACATCCAACATAGTCCACCTCGACGAATCGACCGACACTTGTAAGAGGACAATGAGTGTTCAGCAGACACATAAAGTGATTAAATTTGGAGATCAGTACAGAAAACAGGAACAGACGACTAAAACTGAGTCTTATCCATTTAGTCCCGAACCAGAACGTCTCCGAAGATCAACCAGTGTTCCCCCTCCACCTACTCCAAGCAAGTTTATACGAGGAGATTTTAGAGAAAGCGATTACGAAAGTGAAGTTGAGTCGACTAGAATTAAACCCAAGTGGACACCCGGTGGAAGTGATACTGAGGACTTACATTACCGGTAAGATTTTAGCAAACTAGCCTTTCAATGATGTCGTATGAATAATGACACTTACCCGATAAGTTTTTCTAATTTTGATATAGTTACAAAAAATAAAACTTGATGTAACTAATTGCAAAAGAACGTATCTACCTGATTTTGAAGATATGAGAAATATTTAATTTTTTACGAAAAGTTGTTAAATGTTCAATAGTAAAAAAATATATAAATCCACTCGTTATATTATAATGTATGGTTTTTAGTAACTGGTTACAAAAATAGTGCTTATTATGGGGCTATTATTAATACACTACAGGGATATTGTAATACAGTATTATAATAAAAACAATTCTTCTTCTACAAAGTTCTCCACCTGAGGTTCACAAAAATCTGAACTGTTGCTATCCTGGATTAGTCTTTGTTATTTCATCTTTACTTGTTTCACTACCAGTATTTTTATCTCGAGATTCGCGTAAAACTTTTGAACTGCTGTTGATTTTTTTTGGCTTCAAAGCAGGTTCACCTTCTTTTTCTTCAGACTTTTTCTTTCCTCGTCCATCTGAGTAAGATCTTTTATTTTCACTTCATGGGTATTTAGTTTTTGATGCCTTCCTTTTTCTTTTATTGCCATTTCCTTGTTTCCTTGCATTTTCAGCTCTGATTTCTTCAGACGTAATAACTTTTGCCCCTGGGTCAATTTTGCGTCTAGGTTCCTTTATGGCAATAGCTTTTCCTTTAAACATACTTGATATTATATTTTAAAAATTTCGAGAAGCTTTAGGCTGCGGAAATGATGTTAATAGTTGTGGATAGGATCTTTGAGGTAATTCGTACGACCGTATTGAAAGAGACGTCGAGGATTTTGGTACAAAGTCGTTCGATTCTGAGAAGTAGCTAGAATTAGATTTTTCCTGAATTGGTTCTTCCGGTGCTTGCGAAGGACTGGTTGTACGATTTTAGCTGCTGCACTTCTCTGAATCGAGAATTGAAATAGAAAATATACGGTCGTAGGAGTATTTTCCTGTTGAGCAAAACCCTAATATTATATCTGGCTATACTTCACACAAGATGCTAACAACTTCACTTTTTTGTACCGTTTCATTATGTACCAATCTACCAGAGAAAATCCCACTGAGATATTTAAAGGAATCTGGAAGTTTTATTGTAGTTGTATTTTCTTCTGGAGCATAATTGTTTGTTCTTTTGATTAAATGGGTTATATGTCCATAACAAAGTAGAATTAACTGGCCTAATTCTACAGTTTTGCTGAATTGCTGGAGCCATTTTTGTAATAGCACCGAGGTCATCCGTTCGTTTTCAGAATAAAAAGTGCCTGCGATGTCTTTATCATGTGGATCATAAATTGACAGATTCGAAAGTGACTAAAGGATATACAGCAGTTCTTGTAGCAGACACACATGCCATTACAGTATTGTTCTCATGATCCGATCGCTCAATGATAGGCTCGCTTACACACCTGTCACGATATATAAGTACATTCATATTTTCTCCATTTTATAATACCAACTCTGTTCTTCCATTTCAATTAATTTCGGCCCATAAAGTAACACTACTTTTCCCAAAGGCCACTCTTATTTCTATATCATCCTCTCTATAGCACTCACCCCTTTCTATCCATGCCATGATTCGCCCATCATACATATGCAAATTAAATCTACTCTCATCCACAAACAAACATCTTTGCCAATCAGCCATCCCCAATGTTGACTTTGCCTTGCCCAATTCCTTCGAGCAGCCCAATGCTGTGGCAGAAACAGAAGACTCGCCTTCAAGCCCTAAGAGTCCTGTCTTGGCGCTGTCGGTGAATTTCTCCCCCAAAGCTAGACTATAATTATCTCCATCTGCAGAAATCTGCAGAAAATTTAATTAGATTTAAGAAATTGGTAAGGGTATATATATTAACTAATTGTAGTATTTAAAGTAAATATAGAGAATGTTTAGAATTTATTCTATGTGCAATGCCTGTTAGTTAGGTGCTATCGATAAACGATATTATTATTAAAAGTGATGGCAGCCAATGAATTACTCCTTTTGAGCTGTTTTGTTTTTGATAATCTTTAATGTATGTTTCATATTTTGATAACACTGAGTTTCTTTACCCTATGTTTTGTGTACTTCCTGTGGATCTGGGTCAACTGCTTATGATGTTCTGTAATATATTTTTTTTGTTAAATCGTGACCAATTTCAACTTGAAAATTGCTTGTTGTTCTATTTTTATCGTATATTTTATTGTGTATATTAAGTTTTGTTTAGTTTTGTATTTGCTCTACTATGGTTAGTTAATTTATTATAATTCGCTTTGTCCATAAAGTTTATTTCAATTTTTCTGTGGCAATAAAGCATACTTGACTTTGACTTTGGCTTTGATCTATCTCTTATTATATCTATTTAAAATTATGGCAAAATTTTGTTGTTAACGTTTGACTTGTTGCTTAGTTTATTTAAATTTAGGGAATCCTAACAATCCCATACCCAATTATTAAAGTATTAAAATTTAAAGAGTATTTCTTCCTAGGCGAGTAAGAGCACCAACACCTTCGAGGGAGTATACTGCTCAAACTACTCATCAACAAAGTATAAATGCTCCTACGAGATTTGATAAGGAACCTCATCAGGTTTCCACCACAAAACTAATGGATTATACGGATGGAGAAATTACAAGGCAGCAATTCAAGAAGTTTTCAGAGAATACTTCAAATCAAATTATGAGGAGAAGTAATTCCTATGAAGCACCGACTAGATTAAAACCAGGTATGTTCTCTACTTTATTTATTCGGCATAAGTTAGGTTAGTTGGGGAGTTAAATCTGATATTAGAGAATAAAACGTTTTTCTCGATTTTTGTTAGTTTTAGATTATCCAGTATTAGATACTTTTGGGTTCCTTCCAAGTGGATGGCTTAAAGTGGTGAACGGTTTGATCCATTATAACTTTGAAACTACTTTATGGAATTCGATAAATCTTTTCTGATTTTTATTCTCGCTCTCTTAGCTACAAATATAATTTGCTTCTTAATTTCGGTTAAGTTGACAAATATTTTTTAATATTTTTTCTTAAATTTCGCCATGGGCTTTGCCCGCGATGATCAAAAGTTTTTTATCACCCTGTTCTCAAGATCCGAACATGTTTTAATTTTTGAACTTCTGTAATACCAAAATAGCAAAAATATTTCCTAATAAGTATTTTTACGATTCGCTATGTGTAGTTGCTCGGTGGGGAGATGGTGAACGGTCGTGCATGCCATCCAGTGGCAAAGGTTTGAACTTTAACGGTCACGTCTTATATATGTAATATCATTATTGGCACATGGAGCTCGCAAATGTTATATTACAGTAATGCGCTTAAGGCCACACGACAGAAGTTAAAACTTAAATAAAGCAAGATTAATTTTATGGAGTATAAATATATTTTGAGTTCTATATTTTGAAATTATTTGGTGCAAGCAGCAAAGCATAAAACGCAGAATTTGATTACGAAGTAGCAAAGGTTAGAAACACTACTGTCTTTTTAAATAAAGGTTCTACTGAAATGGACTTCTTAAGAATACTAGTGAAGGAATTTCAGAGTAAGAATCAAATTTTAGAAGAAAATGGAAAAGAGTATAAAAGTTAAAAACATATGAAAATCAAATAAAAAATTTCTGAGCAGATTGATCATAAGGATTTTAGAGAATCCACAGAAACTAGGTAGTCATCAGCTATCGAGGCTGGTAACAATTATGACAATGAATTGCACCGAAATTCTAAATTTTATAGCCGTTTCAGGAAGAATGAGGTGGCTGAAATAAAGAAAAATGTAGAGAAAATCAACGTTGGACTTGAGCTGATTCCTATAAACAGCTTAAGTAATCCAAACTGATTCAATGAGTTTTTTTCAATATGTAAAAAATCAAATACGCACATTTAGAAAACTTATAATATGATGTAAAAAATGTTATGCAGAGTCTAATATAATGGATCATAATGGGAGCTTAATAGGATTGGCGAATATACATCAATGTTCAGCCCTTCAAGCGATGCATGTGCATCCGCGCGTTCCAAATAGTTTCTCCCATTCAAATGTCAACTTCATTTGCACGTGGTGTAACCTGCATTTTACGAAAAAGGTTCTGACGACCGAGGCCGTGTAATCGTTCCTTCGAAGATTATAAAAATGGATTTCTCCAGGCCCACTTTCACCAGTAACCCGTGCTTGCAAGCATGATTGATGTAAGGCCAGAAGCCCTTAAGTGATGGGACCCAACTATCGATAGTCAGCAGCAGCTCACTGCTTCTCGGTTTTGGAGTGACCAACCAAGACAGAGCGAAAACTCACCAGGATAGACAAGACTAATAAAGGTGCCAACTGGCAACTACACATCGTCAACTCGAACACTGAGCGCATGCCCTCTAAAAGAAAAACTTGTCCACATCAACGGGGATGTAGTAGACTTGACAAAAGGAAAAAATAATAACAACTTACTATCAGGACAGTGTACCTGTATCATCACAAACAGGAGATAAATCAACGAGAAACAGGTTACATCGTAAGAATAGAGCACGTAAATAACCATATGAAGACCAACATTGCAGGTTTAAAAGTAGCATATTTTATTCTAAAATTAAACTTCATGCATAATCTTAAAGTAAGTCATATTTATGCACCACCATGCACGCACAAAATTGAGGAAGTGGAAAGCACTTGTGAAGATATTCTGATGGCAGGAAGACAAACACCAACATACTATCACCGTATTATAATATACATTAAAGCCAGACTCAGACGCAAGGGAAATGATACAGAGGATGATGTGAGGGAACACGATAATGGTCGAAGGGATGAACTGTATCTTGGATCACTCTTTAAGAAGAGTAGTCAAACGAAATAGGCCGTGAACTTACCAAGATCTTAAGGCTGTTAAGATGAAGTTTGACTTTATAACCAGTAATCGGAAAAATATGCTTTAGCATATTACCTTTCTGAATGAAAAAGGCAACTTTCTTCTAAACGGCATGAATATTTCAAATTACTAGATAACTCCTACACAAAGGTTTAAAGACGTTTTAAATTTATTGATGTTTCAAGTCAGATGCTCTTATATGCTTTAAACGTATGGTCTGCAATTAATGAGTCATGCAAATGGACTAGAAATTAGTCAACAAACGCCAGAAATTCATGGGGTGGTCGATACAAGATTCGTTTCTAAAAGACGGATTATTCATCAATATAAATCCTCAAAGAATGGGCGTAACTATTTGAAGTGGAATTGGTGGCCATCTCGCTAGAACCACGTTTGGAATCATATTTTTTTCGAATAGAGACAGAGCACCACCAAGGTGAACTGGTGGCAGCACGAGAATCCGAGGGAAGTGAACGCACTTAGCGCGTATTGGATCGGAACGGTGAATATTACGGAATTATGGAAGGTCTATATGCAGCAGTGGACGCAGACGGCTGACCACCGATTGATGATGATGAAGGAATTGCCGAGATATCATAATTTACGAAAAGCAAATCATCAATGCCAAAAATTTATGAGAAAATATAATGTGAAAAGTATTTCAAAATTAATCATTATTTCAATGTTGTGATGAAAAATATATGTAACTTTTAATAATGATGTTTAATTTATGTTCTTGATTTATCTCAAAACTTAAAGTTCTAATTACGTCATGGTGGTCTTTTTGCTTCAACATAAAACATGTTGGTGACATCTTTCATCTCCATTAACGTTAGGTTTATCAAATTTAAAATTGTTCCAAATTTGATATTAAAGACAAAATCAAAGGATACTTACCAACCCAATTAAATATATTTCTTTTATCAGTTTATTTAGGTCCCAATTAAGTTATAACATATTTTTATCACCTACTTAAATATAATCTGAAACGCTAATGATGATGTAGATGAAATTGAAATGTTGGAATTGATTTATGTAATCAATTGTGCTGAATTTACACTCACTGAGAAATGTTTGTTTGCACTTTTAATCTTTTTAAGGGACCCCACCAGAATATGGATTCGTTTCCGACCAAAGAATAACGAAATCGTCTGCCACCAAATTAGCATCGCATCACATGGACAGTATGACTAAGGAATTTAAATCAAAGACCCAGCAGTTTGTTCAAGATATTATGAGTGACGTAGACAAGAAACAGCAACAAAAGCCCATTTTAAAGACAGGAACTGATGAGGATGCCCAAGTGTACAGGGAAGAATCAAGGGCTATGAGTCATGGTAAGATAACCAAAAACTGCATGTAATTAAACAATGATTTTTGAGGCAATGCCTCTTGTCATGCATTCGTGTGATAGCTAAATGACATAATATCAATAATTTTGCTGAACATATTAATTTCACTAATACTTAAATATATATTTGTATGATTTAGTGGAAGTAAAGCTATTCGTTCCTGGACAAATGTTTTATATACTATCATATCAGTGGGCACATAGCTATTGGAATCAAGTCGGATTAATCTGTCGTTGAATTAAATTTTATTGCTATAATAAAAATAAAGAAAAACAGGTTAAGAATGGTTGAAAAATTATGTTGGTCAAATAATGATTATATTTCTAATCGTGTATAATCCGATGCTAGTTACTATATCACGACCGCCATATATACTGGACAATATTTATCCACTTCCAGACGTAGGCCTCCCTCCTAATCCAGGCTTTCCTGTCCCATGTCATCTGAAATCAACTCATCTTATCTGTCTGGCTATACCATGTTTTGTTTAACTTGGTATGCAGTGTGTTATATTCGATATCCATCTGTCTTGATCTTACGTAGCTCTCACTCTTTGCTGTTCGTGTCAGCAAGTTCGTTTTTATACCTACGACTTTGGTTCTTCGTCGAATTTGTTCGTTTCTGATTTTATCGCTTCATTATTACTTTTGAATGATCTGATCAGCAATCCTCTTCGTCATTAACATAGATCACTCTTTTCAATATTCGCGTGTAGAAAACTTTTCGTTGGAGATTTATCGGTATGTCACAATTTCTGAATATGTGGTTTAATTTAAAAGCTGCACACCCTAGTCTTATTTAGCGTTTCATCGCAAATGCCTTTTTCTCCTGACTTATCCTGATTGCATATTTGAATTGTAAAATTTATTTTAATGTGAATAAGTGATATTTAGTATAGTTGAGTATTGATAATTAATTCTAGCTTCGTGTATGATTGTAAGAAAGCCCCTGTTTCAAAAGGTCGAATGATGTATGAAGGTCTATGAATACAAAGTAGAGATATATGTTATATTCAGTTGTTTGCCTATTATTGATTCTTATTATCTATAGTAGTCAATAGTATTGAATTCCTTCCAAAATTATAATTCGAAATTCAAGGGCATAGAAGGATTGAGTTAAGAATGGGGGCAAAATTTAATTTAGATGGCGCGGCAGACCTGCGCAGCAGTTCGTTCGGATCGACTTTGACATATTTGCTAGCAAAATAGAAACTTTCGAATATTCTTTCATAGGGGAAGATCATGCGAACCATATACCAAGATCATTATAACGGTAGCTTTTCATGTTAAATCGGTCATTCGATGGCCAGGAAGGTCCAGCTTTACAGCCTAACATTAATTATATTTCCCTTTCATTATAACTGTCACTTTCATTTTTTACTTTGACTACTACGTTCAACTGAATGTTTTCCTTCCTGCATGAGCCGCTAAAAATAAAAAGCTGTATCAAAAGATTTGAAAATATTGTACCGATTCATGGGCACATGTATATCCAAAACATTTTTAATTTTTGCACCATTATGGATCCGGCACCTGAAAAAGAGCCGTACTGAATACATTTCCTAGCTCGCTTACCCTCAAAATATCTTCTAATATCTGTAATGTTACTTGCGATTTAAAATATATGCAAACTGGACAAAGAAATACAAAACAGGACCCATGTGAGACGTTGAGTACTTAACGTTAGGAAGATGACGACCGTTAAACGTTGAAGGTCCAAAAACATTTGAATTTGAATTTGTTTTTATAGGGCGATATTTTAAGTCTATTCAGGTTTGACAAACTTAAATTATGAAATAAGTTTCACAAAAAGCAGAAAATATGTATGTGTATTTTTCCAATAATAAGAGTAGTTGGATATTTTGGTTAATCTTGCCAACGATCTTGTGGAGATCAATTTTCTTTTACTGTCATAAATATTATAAATAATACAGACATATGGTTATGCCTTGGAAAATAATATTCGGTGAATTAATTTAGTTGGTTTTGCATGTCCTTTAGATTTATTAGACTGCATTATTTAGATATTTCATTTCATTGGGTTTCTATCTATATTAATTAATTTATATATTTGATATTCCTAAAGTTTAGATGTCAAGTTTGCTGTAATAAGTTGCTATGTATTGATTGGGTGTAAGTTTAATTGAAAACTCTTTGCACGTAATTAGCATTACTTTTAATAATGCATTAATAATATTCAGTCGTGAAATTGTTAACAAAAATAGAAGAAAAACAAAGTTTTTTATTGTTTCCTTTGGCTGAAATTTCGACATTAATTCACGTCTTCATCAAAGCTAAGATATTGCCAGAATAACAGAAATCAAGACATATTATAAATCAAAGTTTATATTATCATCTACTGTTTTATAGGAAGAGATTTTAGACTTTTCTGAAGGAATAATTCTAAATTAAGTCCTGATTTTTCAGCGACTATGTTTTTAGTGTTCGTTATTGCTACTTTCAACTTGTTTCACCTTTCCATTAATATTTTTCTTTTCTTTTTCGTCATATTAATCATTCCTGTTTTCCATTTCTGTTAATTGCTTGTTGATTTTCTTCCACATAATATTCTGGTATTCTTTACTGAAATATAATTTCTGTTACTCACTTTTTTTTCTGTTTCATTAATGTTATATTTATGGTAGATATTGTAGCAGCATTGAATAGCTCTTCTTCAACTTTTAATTTTCTGTATTCTGCTTGTTCTTTAGTATCCTGTTATTTTCGGTTACGTTTGATGAGTCATCCTCGGCTTCAGTATATTTTATTCTTGCTTCTAAATTTCTTTGCTGTTCCCTTTATTCTTCTCGTCTCACTTATCTATTTCCTCTCTCTTCATTCATCCCGTTTTCCTAGCTAGTTCCAAGGGTCTTCATTTAGCAGCTGAGTAGCTAAGCGTTGAAAGTCTTCAACGAAAACTTCCCAGAAACAATCAGGCAACTAGACACAAAAACTGTCTAATGGAACAATCACCTCGATAGACTAAGGTGAGGAGGCTGTTTAACAGAGCCAAAATAAACCAAGATATATAGAGAAAAATTGACGCAGTGCAATAAAGAAATTCGCAGGGCCAAAAGAAACTCGAAATGATATCCGGAACAAAGGAGTGCGCAAGAGTGTACAAAATTCTGACTGTCGAAGGTACTGCGGGTGAAGCTGGACATCTAAAGAAACCAGATGGCTCGTGTACCAGCTCCACAAAAGAAACTCTGGAACTACTGACGGACACACGTTTCGCAGGCCCCAGAGTCATAAACAATCAGAGCATGGCCAAAACCAACAGAAAGGCATGCAAGGCCAGAAAAATAGTTTGGAAAAGGGCCAACGAGATTGTAATATTTGAAAAAAATATAGGCAATAGGGGAATTGCAGCCTTGCCTAGTTCTCTTGCAGAAAGGGCAGGATATACTAATGACACACGTCTGCAAGATCCTCAGAGCATGTATAGCGTGGGGCCACACACCAGCAGCGGTATGGCAAAGGGCAAATGTCGTCTTTCTGCCAAAAATATGTAGGATACCTAACGAAACGCTAAGGTCATACATACCAATAAGTCTAACTTCATTCCTGCTTAAAACACTGAAAAACTATTCGATCGGTACATCCGCTTCAACATTCTCCCAACAAAACCCCTTAACGATCGTCAATATGCGTACCAACCAGGAAAGTCTACAGATATGGCCTTGGATGATCTAAATAGACTCCTGATAAAGGCAATATACAGTAAGGGAGTGGTACTAGCCACCTTTCTAGACATAGAGGGTGCTTTCATCAACGTTCCAGACAAATCGCTGGTTAAGGCACTCAAATACAAAGAAATCCCCCAACCATCTGCAACTGGATCGAAACTAACCGAAGGTATAGGACAATAACTGCCACCATAGGTGCGGATACGGTTACGGCGCGGGTGGGGAGGGGTTGCCTCCAAGGAGGGGTCCTATCACCACTACTGTGGGCCATTCTGGTAGATAGTCGACTAGACAAGATGGAAAATGAACGATACTTCTCGCTATGTTACAAAGACGAGTTAGTTATAGTAGTCAGGGGAAGGAACAAGAGCACAAAAGGCCTTGAACATAGTAAGCAAATAGTGTGAAGAGGAGGATCCGTCAGTTAATCCGCTGAAAATCACAATATTCCCATTCACGAAGAAAAGATCATTATAGGATCTGAAAAATCCAATGCTCAGCGGGATAATAATTCCCTTTTCCATGGAAGTCAAATACCTAGGTGTCACTTTTTACCAAGGAATGACTTGGGGATCGCATCTTAGCAAGGTCACTCAGAAAGCAAGAATTGCACTGGGCAGATGCAGGCAAATTTGAGGGAGAATCTGGAGGCTGAGCCCCGAAGTGAATCTCTGGTTGTACAAATTGGTGGTGTAATACCGCTATCCTATGGCTCTATAGCATGGGGCATAAAGGCCACGGAAACATGTGTAATCAGGCAACTAGAAGGCGTACAAAGATTGGCATGTCTGTGCGTCTCGGGGGGTGATGAGAACAACCCCAACTGCAGCACCGGAAGTCCTGCTAAGTCTACCTCCATTACATATACATGCAGGGGAACGTCAGACTGATACAATAGCGGCTCAAGCAAGGCAACAAGCCCTTGATTGAATGAGAAAAGGCCACAAGCTGAAAACTAGAGGACAGTGAGGAGATCAAGTATCTCTTCGAAATGCTAGCAGACGAAACAACTTCTTCCTATGGGTTAGATAGACCCTTCTCAGTAGCAATTGTAGGCAGAGAAGAATGGGAGGAGACCTCCTATAAATGCAGACCAAGCCTGGTATGCCGACGGCTCTAAGACCAGTAAAGGGGTGGGAGCCGGGGTTCACGAACCAAGGTCAAATATCTCCATAAACATGGGCAGTCAATCCACAGTGTTCCAAGCAGAGGTCCCGGCAATTCAACACTGCGCCATGGAGATAGAGAAATTGAACATTAGGGAAAGGAGGGTCGTCATATACTCCGACAGTTAGGCGCCTTAAAAGCAGTTAGTGCACACAAGGATAGATCTATACTAGTTAAAGACTGCATAAGTACCCTTAAAGAGGTCGGTCGTAACAATAAGCTCACCATTGCATGGGTTCCGAGACATGAAGGCCGGCAAGGTAACGAAGAAGACAAACTTGCAGGTTAAGTCGGGATCTGAGCCTTACTGCAGGATAGCAGGAAAATCTTTAAAACGATAGTTAAAAGGTGGATAGATAAACAATCTCTAGGCTGGTGGTTACAAACACTGGGGCAACTACAGGCCAAATAGTTTATAAAACACGGCTCCCCAAAATTCACGGCAGGTCTACTTAAGAGCAGTCGTAAGACGATAAGAATATTAGTGGGTTAGCAGACGGGGCACTGTAGAGTGAACTGACGCATGGAAAAGATTTTCCTGACAGATAATAGCCATTGCAGGTTCTGTCAGGAGGAGGAAGAAACTCCAAAACACGTGTGGTGCGAGTGTGAGGGTTTCTGCAGGCTCAGGTATGCAAGGCTAAGATAGATCAAACCAGGACCTGCAGGTACATGGAGGAGCTGGTACTTTATGTGTGGAATCTGATTAGGAAAATCAGACTGGATGAGGTCCTCTAGGCATGGTCCGGAGTGCTACAATAAACCTGCATAGGTTGCAGTTGCAAAGGCGTGTACCAGCGCCAACTCCCTTCAATTCTAATCTAGTTACAACATTATTTTTGGTTGTTATTCAATGATTTAATAAAAATGATCTATATCGAAGTAAATATAATATAATTATGGGCGATGTCAATGCCAAGATAGTGGAAGGAGAGGTGGAGAATGTCGTCGGAAATATGGTCTAGGACAGCGAATCCTGCGAGGAAATACTTTGGTGTAATTCTGTCAAGAAGACAATTTAGTAGTTGCTAAAGTGCCGGGATTCAGCTGCTCCCTCGTCGACTGGCAATCACCTCAGCACAATCAAAATAATATTGTCCGGAACCAAATAGATTTTATTCAATAAATCATAGATACAGAAATAACATTCAGGGGGCAGGAGCATACTCCGGTCGGAGCTAACATAAACAGCGACCATAACATGTTAATTGGTAATTTACATGCAAAACTGAATGGTCTTCAAAAGCCTTCCGCCACTTTTGTTGATATCCAGAACCTGAAGAACTGAAACAGTCAGAAGACGTGGAAATGAGGATGTTACTCAGATAACTAACAACTTCATGAGTGTAGATATGTTCTATATTGTTATGAAGGATTCATGTTTATCCTACATATTTTTGCCTTTTTCTCCAGTTTTTACTGGCAGATTTGTTCCTCGAATCCTCGACCGTTTTTCAGTTTCTTTTAGGTTTATCAGCTTCGTTAGGAGCTTTTAAAGATCCTTTACAGGCGTAGCCGGCTATATCTAAATCGGCCTCTCCTATTGGTCGATCCATCTCGTATTACCATATGTCTTCGTGATGTAATCAATTTCTGGCAAGGGCTCTTGTGGTGTAGAGGTTTAGGTCGTTGGGTCTCACCCGGAAAACACGGGTTCGAACCCCGTTGCTTTTTTTAATTTTTTTTAAAAGATTATGTTTCCAAACAGTTTTTTTTCTTGATTTTGGGTATGTCTTGGGTTAGATTGGGGTAGCACCTGGTTAGTTTCTTTTTCTTGAGACCCCGTAGCGAGCGAAGCGAGCGAAGGGCCATGCGGATCGACCAATAGGAGAGGCCGATTTTGATATAGTCGGCTACGCCTGTAAAGGATCTTAAAATGCTCGTTAGGGTCACTAAACTAGCACTTGTGCTGTTTACACCCTGGGGCCAGAGCCGAAACTGCTCTATATTGTTACATTTGTAAGATAAACTTCATGAGTGATACACAAGAACAATGGAATGAAATATACAATATACTGAGTAACATAGAAAGAGAAGAAATTGAAACCAAGGCCAGAAGGAAGCAAAACGTTTGGATGACAGACGAAATACTGCACTAATTGATGGAAGAAGAAAGAAAATAAGGGCATTCAGAAGAAAGTTAGAGGGGTCAAAGAACATGAATGAATGAAGAATGTGAGGAAAGTCGCTGGAGAGAAGGACCGATCATTTCGCTATACATAAGAAAATAATGGAAGTGGCAGGGAGAAACAAGATACCTAACACGTGTGCCTTAACTGACGATAACGATAAGGCAGTTATGGATATCAAATATCTCAAGGTACACTGGAAATCCTCCACAGAGCAGCTGTTCAAAAGCATAGGACCACGCCGCGCCGGCGGCGCCGGTTCGAATTAACCAGAGATCTGAAAAGCTCTCCTAAATTACTGAAATAAGAAGTTGTAAAAGCAATAAAGAACAGAAAAACTGGAAAATCTCCGGGACCGGATCAAGTTCATACAGATATAATAAAACTTCTAGAAGAAAAACACATAAATTCGCGGAACAACATTTATTCCGCCGGTGTGATTTCCCTGGAATGGAGAAGGTCAGAATTCATTCCGATTCCGAAGAAAGCCAACGCAAAAAGATGCGATGAATATAATAGGTTTATAAGATTAATGAGTAATCTCCTCAAACTGTTTCTTAAAATCATTCATTTAAAGATATTCAGAAAGTGCGAACATGGTGTCATCCAGACCCAGTTTGGATTTCGTGAGGGAATGGGAACTAGAGAGGCACCGTTTGACTTGAACGTTTTACTTCAAAAGTGGAGAGACCAGCAAAAGAAGGTATATACATGTTTCATAGACTATGAGAAGGCGTTCGACCGAGTAGACCATGTGGAACCCTTAAAAATATTGGAGTCAAGGGGTTTAGATAAAATTCGATATGCAAATCATTAAAAATTTGTAGTGGGATCAACCACCCATAGTCAAATATAATAATATAAGAACTGAACCAGCAACCCATACAAAGGTGTTCGATAGGGTTGTATTTTTATCCCCAATGTTATTTAATTTATAATCCGAACATATTTTTGAAATGATGGGATCAGGATCAACGTTATAACGCTTAACAACCTCAGGTAGGCTGATGGCACTGCAGTAATAGCGGATAGTCTAGAAGTCCTGCAACGCTTGCTAAATAAACTCACTGCATTCGCAAATCGTTGCGGCCTTAAAGTAAGTACCACTGAAACAAAAATACTTATAATATCAAAAACCCCAGAACCACCAATAATTATTAGTATATATGGAAAACACATAGAAGTGGTAGAAAAACTCAAGTATTTGGGGACCTGGATTACCAACAACCCAGATCTAGAAGTAGAAATTAGATCTAGAATCAAGCAGGCAAGAGCCACATTTAATCTGATGCGGTCACTCCTGTGTAATTCCACCCTGAGCGAGTCTTAAATGTCGATTTGTGAAGTGTTAGGTATACCCAGTTTTGTTATATGGATGTGAGGCATGGATTCTGAAGGTTCGCACCATTAATAGAGTAGAAGCACTTGACGTGTGGATACGTCGTATATTTCTCAAAATACCTTGGCCAGCACATGTCACAGGTATTGAGGCGAGCTCACTGCGAGAGAGAATTAGTACACGTATTCAAAAAGCGAAAGACAGCCTTCCCGGGTCATATAATGCATGGAAATAGATACGAACTCCATTGATAATGGAAGGGAAAATTGAATGCAAGCGGGGCACAGGTAGAAAGAGACATTCCTGGTTTAAAAATATGAGAGATATCACAGGCATGGATGCTCACTTCCTATTTTAAACTGCCCAAGATCGTCAGAAGTTGGCCCAGATTGATGCCAACCTTCAATGAATAATGAAGAGGGCACCCTAAGAAGAAGAAGATATCAACATAAAAACGAAACAGTCTTTAGCATTTTGTTATTAGAGTTTGAGTGCTTTATAATAAAACCTAATTAACTGAAAATTCTTAAGAATGATTTAGCTCCTTACCTAAAGGGGTATTTTGTTTATTATTAACTTCTGTTAACTTATTGGCTTTCATGTTGAATAATGGAGGTTCACTGAGGTAACGATGTTACTCTGTTACTCTTTTTAAGCTTATGCATTTGTAAATATACGCTTTATTTGGATCATATTTTTTATAATTTAGCCTTGACGAAGACCTGAATGAAGATGAAAATTCAGCAAAGCAAAATATATTTTTCTGTTTTTCCCTGAAATAACTGCTACTTTGATTAAAATGCAGATGATAGCTTGAGGTGCTATTAACACTGGCTTGTGAATTTAAATTACGTAATTTCGAAAATAGAATAAAATTTATGTTTTCATGGTAATAATGGGTTAGTAATAATTCTAATAACTAACAAATATTTTATTAACTTGTTTCCCAGGTACCAAGCATGTTGATCCAGACACAGGTCTTATCTACTTCAAATATGATTTTGGCTATGAATTTGGCATCATTTTACCGGGGGAATCAAAGTCGGGAGAAATTCCTGTCCCCAAGAAAACAGTCATCGAACCACCCAAAAGAACAGTAGATATCGATATGCCAGTATATCACGAGCGAACACAATCTAATCACGTGAATAATTATAAGGCTCCGACGCCGCAGTTCAAACCCAAGAAGTTTACGAATAAATGGGATCCTACTTCTGAAAGCGAGATGTCAGAATACGAGGGAGATTCGAAAAGAAAATCTGGATTAACTCAAGGTTCGCGATGGGAACCTTCGTCGTGTAGTCCTTATTCGCTGTCGCCTAGTTTGCCTAGCACTTCTCCAGCTTTTAATCATACTTTCGCAGGTACTTGGTGTGCTTTGAATGGCTTTATTTTTTACATTTAGATACTGTACCTGAAAAATTATAAGCATCTTCATTACTTCAATACTTCTTCGTTAAAACGCGAGGCTTATAGATAACCTATTACTAAACTAAAAAAAAGTCAGAACTTTTGTGATACAAATCCTACGGTTGGTGATGTTAAATATAAATACGCTTATTACTTCTGATGCAGTATCTAAATGTATCTGCAAATTTCATTTTTCCTCTTTACCTGGACTTTTGGAATGTTTTTTCTATTAAGATGGCATAGGTGGCAAAGTGGCTTATCTAGGCTGATATGTAATGCTATTGTTATAATTGTTAAGCCGGTGACTATAGGGTATTCCACACACTTAATTGCAATATATAAACACATTCATTTAAATACATAAATATATGGTTAATTGTATTTTAATACTTTGAGATTTTAAAATTCATGCAGAATGGTCCAGCGAAAACTTTGCACCATAATTTTTAGTATTTAAAAGGAAAATGTAGAAAAATGCTCGGAACCATCCATTTTTGAGTTGAGGGGGAAACATGTTTCATCTTTTTTACTTAAGTAACTTCAATTCCCTAGATGGGGAAGGGCAACTCTCGAAATTCTCTTGAGATGTCAGATTAGCATTGCTAATTTTTAGCAAAATCAAAATGATTTATTCTATAATATACATAAAGGGCAGAAATAATTAAGATGTGCATGTATTACAACTGGTTGCCAAACTTGCCGATACTGGATCTGTGGGAAATAAAAAGGGATGAAGGGAAACTGCTATCTAGATCATGCATCCCAGCTTACTACTATGAAAATGACTAAGGTATCTGTTGTATCACGAGTTATAAAACCAAATAAGATTCATCCTCTGAAAACACGATTAGGTCAAGAACTGAGCCATGATAATTTCGATCGCTGACCCCAGTTCGGTGAAGTGATGAGTGAAACTGTTAACACGGATCCAAACTCTCTGCTTAACATCTGTTTTTCAGATGAGTGTTAATTTTACGTTAAAGGCATTGCCAATAGGCATAACTGCCCGTATACGTCAGATCATAGAGTATTTCATGACGTACTGGGTTTTCCCGTATACTTTCGCCCCCTCCTATGGCCTTTATATTTAGAGCTAGAAAGAAACTTTGAATACAAAAGTTAGAGGATTCTTTCTCAAACGTTATCAAATAAACCAAATAAGTCGTAAAACGGTCAAAAATACCCAATTTTGTTTTTTAACACCCTGCATATTATTCACTAAAATGAATGATATTTTTCTTCTGATTTCAAAAATAAATGATATGCTTACATTTGCTGTTGCCATTATTAAAATATTTGATAATAAAAATTTCAGGATTTATACCTACTTGCGTGTTTAATAAATAAATGGCGTCATCGCCATGGATATGGATGGATATTTGATGGGATATTTTATGCTCACCTGATATGAGCGGAGCCCAATAGACTTTTTATATAAGGTCATCTGAGTCTAAAATTTATGCTACTCAGCCTGAATCATTGGATGATCTGCGAAATCCTATAATTCATGAATTCGTGGAACTAGCGTTTTTATCAGGATTTTTATATGAGATGGTATGGTATCCCAGATAGCACAGATGTGTCCTAAATATAGCCCAAGTATATCTCGTAGGATATCCATGTATGTCCCGCGTATGTATGTTACCGGCTTACGCTATCCATAGTCCATCGCAGGGATATCTGATGTGACTAATTCGGAAATCCCTTAGATATCCGCAGATATATCCCTGGGATATATGGCATTATCTATGGTACATGCATAGGACATCGGAAGGATGTCCTAATAAAGCAACTTTTTGGATTCTATATTAAATATACTAAGGATGTATTTTTTTCGTCATGGACCATCAATAAACCATCATTAGGATGTCCTGTAGCAAAAACGGAAATTTCCAGTATATTGCTAACATACGTCTTATGGATATAAAATCTCGGCGATGCGCATGCCATGCACATAACGGTGTTTGTAATAAATAAGAATGTTATTATTATAATTTAAATTTTTTTATATGTACGAAACTGAACATATTACACCAAGGTTTAATGACTAACAGCAGCTAAGTATCTAACTTAAAGAAATAAAAAATGTGTCACATATCACTAATATTTGTCGCAAACTTTCTCTGTGATCTGTCCTGGCGTTCCTTAGCTCTTTTGAGCCACGCGACGATCGATTTCTCGCACAAATATATGGGTCTCTTTGTTCCACTGTCAACTACAAATTTCTGTCCTACCAAAACGCACTGGAATGTAGTAAAAATCCAATGATATTTTGTAGTTTTGGTTTATGTATCTTTATAATTCTAATTCAGGATCAACCACCTATCAATCCCGTCATACGAATGCGAGAATTGCGAGAACTACGAACTGTCACTGGTGAAATGTCGAAAAGATAACTTTTGACAATTGACCGCAACATCATTGCCGCCGACTATTTTGGCTTTTCACAAATAGACATGAGCGTACGAGCTGTTTTCATGCAATTTTACGACATATATTTTTTTATTTTAACCCAGATTTTCTGTTTGTAAAATAAACTCGGAATTTCCAATTAATATTAAAGTTTTTTAATAAATAAATATACAAGACTTACGTAACTGGAAACTATTTTTGCACTCTGAATCTCGTATTAAAATGGATAAACGGATATCCGTAAAAGAGAACGTACTTAAATGCGTTATTACTGGGATATTCCATGTATGTTGGAAAAGTATATACAACGTATTTAAGGAATTGTATAGCCGACAGATATCCGTAAGAAGACGTATCTAATAAGCTATTACTGAGATGTTCCGAGTATATTGCAAAAGTATATACACCGTATTTAAGGAATTGTATGTACCATGGATGTATCTTCAATGTCCCGGGACATGCGACATAAATAGGATATGAACGGGATGTCCTGCGTATATCGTGTGCTATCTGGGATGGTATGGTAGAGGGATCGCTTGGCAAGATTTGCCCTTCAACACATCGACCACAATTATAGATCTTTTGTGTATACCCTTCTATGTTACACGAAAATTCCTCTTTCTCTCTCTTATGAGAACCTCAGAGTATTTCGAGGGTTGAGCATTTGTAGATTTCCAGGTGCCACAAGGGCATTTTCGAGATACCTCAACCTTTGGCCAGTCAGTGCCGGACATTCGCAGAGTAGGTGCTCTGACGTTTCAGCCATACTTTGGCAGAATCTGCATTGTTCGTCAGTGGTTTTCCCCATTTTCTTGAGGTGGTACCTCCAGGGGCCATGTCAAATGAGAAGATCTACGACCAGTTTTATTTTTTTTGTAGCTTGAGAAGCTTTTTTGTGCAGTTAGGCGAGCGAGAAATGAATATTTTGGTCTGTCTCTACCCACGTGCATTTGCCCAAGGTGTCTCTTTCCGCCTTTTTTTCCCAATTTCTGAGTTCATTCGTTACGTGCCCTCTAGTGATGCCACAGAATGGTTCAGCCCCGCAAAAGGCAGTCTGTGCACTTTTTCGTGCGAGCTGGTCGGCGGCTTCGTTGTCTTCCACGCTCTCGTGCCCTGGTACCCACATTAGGGTGAGTCTGTTTCCGTTTGCCAGTTGAACAGCAGCCATTGGACAATCTCACACTAGCCGGGAGTTGATTTTGCTAGATGCCAGCGCTTTTAAGGTTGCTTGACTATCTGATAAGATATAGATCTTTGCACCTCTTAGGCCTTTTTTGGCACATTCAAAGGTGGCTACATTGATAGCATTTAGTTCTGCTTTTTGAAAGATGGTGGGGGTCTTTCCTAAAGGTGCAGAGATTCGACACCTAGGTGCGTAAACTCCGGATCCCACTACTTCTTTCATCTTTGATCCATCTGTGCACCAAACAATTGATCCCAACTCTAGTTGTTTTAGTATTTCCCCTGTAGTATTAACGTTTTCAACTACCACTTCAAAGGAGCGAGCAAAATGGAGTTTTGTTTCCATTGTACCGGTTGGTTTGGTCATCGCCCCTATCTGGATGCGCTTCAGAACTTTAAGCTTACCAGTCAGGTTCCCTGACTTCAGTTTTTGTGTCCGAGTGACTCTATGTGAAGCCTCCTTTTCTATGCATATGTGCAGCGGGAGGTCAAGCAGGGTTTCCAGAGCTGCTGTAGGGCACGTTTTCATAGCCCCTGTTATACCCAGACAGGCAAGCCTTTGTACTCTTGTTAGCTTTCGCTGTGTTGGTATTTCCTTTCTTTTTGCCCACCACACTAAGCGCCGTAGGTTATAATACGCTTTACAATAGTGTTATAGGACCACCAGATGATGGAGTATTTTAGACACCATGTTTTACCAAAGAGTCGTCTCCGATTCTTTTTTGATAGTTCCTTCCAGGTGTAAGTTTCAGGTTAGTTTCTGGTCAAGAACGATGCCAAGATACTTAACGTCTTTTGAAAGCTCTACCGTTGTCCCTCCCAAAGTGGGTGCTTTAAGGTTCAGCTTCCTTCTTTTTGTGAATGAGATTACTACGGTTTTGCTTGGGTTGACATTTAGTGTTATATGAGATAACAATTTAATAAGCATTAATTAGGCCTGCCTAAAAGCCAATATTTACCAAATTACTCCTTGGTCTGCAGTGGAATATGAAGTCTTGCGCACTTCATTCATACCTAGATTTTTTCTGATGTTTGCCCATTTTTAAATCTTAATTTCATTTTGCCGATTTTTGCAACGACTTGAAATACATTGGTTTTGAAAAATACCCCCATTTCAGTACGCCACTGAAGCAGATCCTCTTTGCAAAGTTCTTTTTAATCCCAATGCCTTAGACCATAACATATCCAAAAATGATACAAAATCCTTTGAAAATAAAAAAGTTATTAAGCATTAAAGAAGGTTCCAATTTAATTTGGCCCACAAGACATGGTTTTCCCAAAATTAAAGTAAAAATTTTGATTTTGTTTGTATTGACCTGGTTTTTTAATGGTCAATATTCCCAACCGTTTCAGATCTTTTTGCCCATTTTTACATCTTTATTTCATTTGGCCGCATTTTGCAACGACCTGAAATACATTAGTTTTGAAAAATACCCTCTTTTCAGTACGGCACTGAAGCAGACCCTCGTTGCAAAGTTTCTTTTAATCCCAGTGCCTTAGGCCATAACATATCCAAAAATAATAAAACAATCTTTGAAAATAAAAAATTTATTAAGCATTAAAGAAGGTTCCAATTTAATTTTGCCCACAGTGTATAAGTCGAAAAAACTCGTTTTCTTGCTTCAGTATATTTTTTCATGTCTAGGCTATAAAAAAATTATATTTACGACTCAGTTTGGCAGCAACAAATGTTGCCTTAATGACCTACAGTAATATTCTACTTCTATTGTTTTATATCGATAATTATAACAGCTTTATTCAATACATGTTATGCAATAGCAACATAGTCCGTGGCTTATTTTAAAGGTTTCAATCCAGTTTCCGCTACAGTTGACTTTTTACAGTCGCATTCTCTTTACCACAAACCATAGTTCTAGGTTTTACAATTTCTGATCGCTGTAGGAAACTAGTTTGAACATACTTTTGTAGTGTAGCTCTATAGATGTAGGTACCATATTTATGCAAGTTAATAAATGTTTTAATATTTCAGATCGAACAGGTGCACAGACACCTCCAAGTCGTCCTACTACTCCAGGAACTACTAAGATAATATTACAGCCTGGACAACCAAGGGCGCCAATGTTTATAACGGTGAGTTTTTCTAGTATGTATATTACCTATAATATAAAACTGTAGGTCAGGAAAATAACAAACTTGGTCGCCTACTTTCCCGCATCAAATACTTTGGTATATTTACATTGATTGCAACATATTCCATATTAGTATTCCACGCTGCCCATGACGACATTAAATCACCATCATTTATCAGTTTGGGCTCCAAAGTCATTTAAATTTTGTTGTTAAGTTTTATATCAAAGTCATCAGTTCTATAGCGATTAAACGAGCTTAGAAAATAACAAAATTAGTAGAATAGAATTGCCTTCGCGCCAACTCCCTTGAGTTGGCGCTGGTATTCGCCTCTGCCACTGCAACCTATGCAGGTTTATTGTTGCACTCCGAACCATGCTTAGAAGACCCATCCAGTCTGGTCTTTCTAATCACACTCCACAAATGGAGTACCGGCTCCTCCATGAACCTTGGTTTGGTCTCTCCTAGCCTTGCATACACGCTCGCGCCACACGTGTTTTGGAGTTTCCTCCTTTTCCTGACAGAAGCTGCAACGGCTATTATATATGGATCTTGACGTTCACTTTCTATTTTTTCTTCAGTTATTGCTACAAGCCACTATAGCCGGTTCTTGCATTATATTATTGAAGGAATAACTTTAATAATCGCTGCATTCTGGTGAACACCATCGCTTGGTTATTCTGCTACCTCATTTTCCACATTAACTTTCACAACTGGATGTTCGTCTGTCCCATGTAGGATGTGCGAGTCTGGCGTAACAGTTGTAGAACTTGTAAGGAAATCTCCATCCAAAAAAAAAAAACGTCTATGTTGAACCAACACGCCAGATACTCTAAAACTAGACTGGATATTTTTAGGAGTAAATGCTAAGGGATAAGCAGTGGAAACAATGGAGGGAATATCGTATATCGTCATGGTTATAGCAGAGTTTTCTGGAATCCGTCCATGGCAAGCTATGATTGCGAATTTTTTAAATGAAACTTTTTTTGCGAGGGTAAAGTCAGAAAAAATGCATGTCAAAGTGAATATAGCTAGAGGGTTGAAATTTTCAAGACTTGTAGCCGGGGTAAAATGAGGATCCTGGACGAAAACTAGACGCGTTGATTTACAGCAAGTTTGTTCCATTCCGATTCCTTTTCTGAAATAAATAATGGAGACCCGTATTTTAATTTTCCGTCTCATTCAGAAGTTCTGTTTCTGAGGTGTCCCAGTCTGTGTCTCCTTCATAAACTTCATCTTCTATCGTGATATCTTGCTCTGAGTCAGTGCATGTTGTGTTCGTTTTCAGAGATAATTATCGATTCAGCATCGTCGATATCACTTTCAGCCCTTAAAGATTAGATTTTTTTGTATTCCTCCTCGTAAGACATGATTTTTCAGCTAAAAAAACTAAAAGTTTTTTATGTTCAGCACACACACAAAAGGAAAATCCTATGCCACTCAGCGAGCGGTGCGTGTGCGGAGAAGATGGTGAACGTGGCACTTGAAGCGCTGTAGGATAGCTTTCGGGAAAGACGTTACTAGGAAGTTCATTCCAGAGCATGGCAGACCTCCAGACAAAGGAGTCCCGTAACAGGGACGTCCTAGGTGTTGGCATGCTGATGAGCAGCTTCTGTCTGACGAGTGTTTCTATTTGACACAACTCTAGATGGAATCATAAGTGCCAGCTCGTTCGAACACCTTCCGTGGTAGTATTGATTGTAAAGAGATAGGTCTGCTACTTTTCTTCGAAGTTCAAGGCTATCAAGGAATTTAATCAACTCTGGGTCAACCACAAGAGGACTGCTCTCCTCTGTATGGAGTCCAATATCTTGAGCAAGTGTTTGGGTGCCGAGCTGCACACATGGGAACCGTATTCCACAGATGGTCTTATCTAG
>MU185447.1:17774-52738 GCA_016904865.1 Pissodes strobi | reverse complement strand
AATAATATGCTTTTTATCGTCTAAAATCCGTTTAAAAACGATTTTAAATGGCGAAATTGTATAAAATTCCGAAAATTCGGACTTTTTTAGACCGATAGCCATGGCTTCGGACGAATTTGTCGTGGATTTTGAAGCGAAAATTCATTTTAAATTCAACCGTCCATTAAAACTAAGCTGTGATTCAAATACACTGCGAATATAATAATTAAAAAATAACACTTTTGACGGTTCGTTTAATTTAAAATATGCTTTTTTATCGTCTAAAATCCATTTAAAACGATTTTAAATGGCAAAATTGTATATAATACCGCCCTAGCGGCTAGAATTGGTTTGCGCATTTCCGTCTCATTTGCCGAGATTTGTCCTCATATCGCCGCGTAAGATGTTTACACATCAAAAATACATTTTTTTTTAGAGATATCATTTTTTAGTATTATCAAATAAATAAAAAATATATTACTTACAGGGTAAAAGTGGCCTACCAGCATCTTTTTCACGTGTGAAATAATGCACTAATTTTAAAATTAAAGCTTGCTCTTTCTCACTGAAACGGTGGGGCATCTCAAAACGATTTTTATTAGCAATTATTAGCGTAAAACACAAACCAACTACCAACAAATCAATAAATGAATTAAATCTGTTATTTTCGTTATGATATTTTGACATTGACGCAAATCGATGTCAAAGATTCCAATTTGACGGACCAATTTAGTACCTACGTTCATTGCATAAAGAAAGATGGAATGATATGACGTAACAGCGCAATAGACTTGAACGGACTTTACTGTCGTCTGCAAAGTTGTAAATGGAATTATTTGTCCTGTTTAAGAGATCATTGATATAGTGTGCGAGACTATATACACCCTTGAGGAACTCCGGCATTGATTTTAAATTCCTCCGAAACATGTTCATCAATATCAACTCGGATGCTTCGATCCCTTAAGAAATTGGAAAGCCATAGAAGCAGTGCTGGTGGTAGTCCGCATGCTGTCAATTTGCTTAACAATTCGTCATGACACACCCTATCAAATGTCTTGGATATTTCGAAAGCCACTGCACGAGATTCGCCGTAGCTCTCGAGGGCTTTGGTCACGCTGATAAGTCACTTAAGTCCGGAGATCTTCCGTTGATCTGTGATTGCGGAAGCCATATTGGCGATCGCTTAAGATGCCTGCGGATTCGAGATATTTTAAAAGCTGTCCGTTAATCAGTTTCTCCATACTTTGGACATGGCACCCAACCCAAACTAAGGCAATTGGACGGTAGTTATTTGGAATCGTTTTTTACCTTTCTTTGGGATTGGTTGCACTTGAGCACATTTCCAGCTAGAAGGAAAGCATGTAGTTTTGTATGAAAGGGAGAAAAGCCTAAAAAGTGGAGCTGTTAGTTCAGCAGCACATTTCTTAAGCACTATTGCTGGAACGCCATCCGGTCCTGTGGCCTAGTTAGTATCTAGGCTTTTGAGTATTTGTTTCACTTCGCGTTGGCGAAATAGCAGACCTGGCATTGAGGAATTCACTTTCGGCATAGTTGGGGGAGTCTTTCGTTGTTGATCTAAGGTAGAATTTGATGCAAATATTTCGGCAAGAATGTTCGCTCTTTCTTTGGCCGTTTCCGCTATTGAGCCATCATCTTTGGTGGGATTGAAGTCATTGAAAAACCCTGATTGACAGCTTTGGCAATTGACCAAAAGGATCTTGATCGGTTAGGACAGTTGAGAAGCTTGTTCTTGATCTGCTCGTTATATCCCTCCTTGCTCTCATCAATGGTCCGCTTACACTGGTTTCTAGTCGTGATGAATATATTTCTATTTTCGGCTGTCGGATCTTGGCGCCATTTGCGGTAGGCGGCAGTTTTAGCATTGACTGCTCTTGAGAATTCTTCTTCTTCTCCATTCAATGAAGATCGGCAAACATTTTGGCAAACTCGTCCCTGTCCTGGGCTCTTCTCAGCAGGAAGTTCGAATCCAAGCCAGTCCAATCTCTTAAGTTCTTCAGCCAAGAGCACTGTCTACGTCCAGGACCACGTCTTCCCTCAATCTTGCCCTCCTTAATCAGCTGCAGTAATCCGTACTTGTCTTGTCTCATGACATGGCCAAGGTAATCCGTCTTACGCTTTTTTATAGTCTCGAGAATTGTTCGGTCTTTGTTCATTCTACGCAAGACTTCTTGATTGGTGATATGGTCAGTCCATGGAATGCGGAGCATTCTACGATATACCCACATCTCAAATGCTTCCAACCTGTTAATACTGCTAACCTTTAGCGTCCAGGCCTCGACTCCGTATAGTAACGTGGGATATACATAACATCTAACAAAGTTAAATCTTATGTTTAGATTGAGTGTTCTGTCGGTTAGCAGATTCCGCATTCTAATAAAATTCGCTCTAGCTTGTTCTATACATGATCTAATTTCGATCTCTGGATTTAGATCTTCGCCGATCCAACTTCCCAGGTATTTAAATTTTGAGACTTGCTCCACCGGTAAACCGAATATATTTATGTTGAAGTGGTTGTTTGGATTGCGGCTTATTTGCATGATCTTTGTTTTGGAGATATTAATCCTCAGTCCCATTTCATCACGGGAAGCCGATATGCTGTCGATTAGGCGTTGCAGCCCCTTAGGGTTGTCTGCGATTATCACTGTGTCATCGGCATATCTCAAGTTGTTTAAGAGTTTCCCATTGACCTTCAGACCGTCCTCTGCTTCGCCTAGGGCGTTTTGGAAGATAACTTTCGAATACATATTAAAGAGCATGGGACTAAGTACACAATCCTGCCTGACTCCACATCTTATAGGGACAGTGCTTGTTTCGGTGTTTTCTAGTTTGACAAATGCCTCTTGATGTTCATAAAGATTCTGTATAATTTTCAGATCTTGGGCGTCGACTCCTTTACTTTCCAGCAGTTCTAGTAGTGTGGTGTGCTTAACACAGTCAAAGGCTTTTGTATAGTCTATGAAACATAGATAATATACGTCCTTCTGCTGATCTCTGCATTTTTGTAAAAGGACCGACAGTGCGAATAGGGCCTCCCTGGTACCCATTCCTTCACGGAAACCCATTTGTAATTCGCTTAGATCCTGTTCGCATTTCCTACGTATGCGCCTATGAATTATTTTCAAGAAAACCTTCAACACTTGGCTCATTCGGCTGATCAATCGGCATTCTTCGCATTTCCGTGCGCCAGGTTTTTTGGGTATGGGTATGAAGGTTTTTGAGAATTGGTTTTCCTTATTCAAATACGTCAAAAATAATAACTTAACCTATAATCACAAAATCATAAACGCGGTGGAGTCTGACACACCCCAGAGCGCTTCAGTCACTGACTACAGTGTACAGCAGCAACTAATTTGATGAAGGCGACATATTTTAGAAGCTATTGTAATGAGCATGCACATAAGTCTGCTTTTGGTTTATTTTGAAGGTGATATTTGGCGGCTGGGTTTTACAAAATCCCACATATCTAATGCCATGTTAATGAATAGGACCGGTTAGGTCCATAACCCAGAATATGTTAAACTTGAACTAGTCCAAATTAACGGTGCTAATATACTTAAATCTACTTTAGGTTTCGCAAGCAGTCCGTTTAGTCAATTTAAATGTTAAAATTAAAATTTAAAAATGAAATTGTAAATATTCTAAAAGTGTTTGCAACATGTCAAGTTTTATGCTGCAGATGCGTTGACAAGAGTATTTTTTGAGAAGACATGATACAAACAAATGTCTATATAGTATGTGTATTAATTTTCCAGCCTTTACGTGATATTGCCGTGGTAAGTGGTCAAACTGCCAAATTCGAATGTATAGTTCAGTCCGAGCCGCCGCCAAACATTTTATGGTCTAAAAATGGGAGGATTATTGAAAATTCGAATGATTATCAAATTCACTTTAGAAATGGTGTTTGTAGATTGACCATTGTGCAAGCTTATCCAGGTTAGTAATAGTTCATAATGGTTATATTAGAATGTTACGTAGCATTTTTTCATTAGAACCCAGGTTTAATTATCAAAATTTAAAGCTTCTAATACTGTTTTTTGCATAACATCTCCTTGAGGTTTTTAGAAAAAGGAATCCTTATTTATATAACTTATAGTAACTGCTTTTATTCGGATAAAGATTGTCCAGAGTGTATTTTGAATTCAAAGTTCCAAAACTATCTAGCTATTTTTAGAAAATATTTACTTTTTAAAAGTTTAAAGTGTTTCTCTTGAGCGACTTCTAGATGGAGCCATATCTAAAATGAAACACTGCCACGCTCTTTCTTCTAAGTCTATTTAATTACCTTCACTTCAGATTAGAAGAAACTGAGAATGAATAAAGTTAAATTAAAAATTTTAAATTGAAATGAAGAAAATTTTAAATTGCCGATGCGCAGGCCAGAACAAGTTGTCGTCGAAGCGTGCAAACTAGGCCCTAGCTCAAATATCGGAGAGGGAAGGTTATTTATTTAAAGCGCCACCAACTTGTAGAAGGCTCAAGTCGGAAAATCACCAAATTGAAATATGGAACTCGTTTTGGCTTAGGCTTCGCAACAAAAATGAAATATGAATAATGAATCAGCCGCCGACGCCAAAAATTTACCAATAATCATAAAAAAATATATAAAAAATAACAATAAAACCAGGAGTAAAATGAATTTAGAGTAAAGATAAATTAATAAATCAAAACAATTCAATTATTGAGCTCAAATAGTATAAGTCAAATATACTTACTACTTACTTCCCTTTTGAAACACCAATACTAAAGATAATTAAAAGAAACAGATAGATAGGTTAAAAGAAAATCGGTTTGATATTAAAAGGAAGCTTTTGACTTTTATTTAACTAGAATAAATGAAAAGTGTATTGCGGTACCACACACTCTACTTGAGATTACCTAAAATGTATACCTAACAGTAGTTACTAGATACAAAACAGAGATGGTAATACCTGCGGTATAATACTTGTTGAAAACTGAATAAATGTATGTAAATAAATCAGTTTATCACTGACCAAATTAAGAGAACGGCAGATAAATATACCAATTAACCGTGAAAGTGACTGATTTGATAAAAAAATCGGACTTGTAATCACTATATAAGTACTAATGATATATAAATAAGAAAGCAGTAAAGATAATACTAAATAAGTTACCTGTTGTCAAACAAGTAAGCAAATAAACGTAAACGTTAACTGCATGGTTGTTACTACACCACCCAGTACTTGATTATGCGCTGTTCACATCTTTTGAGCCCTTTTGGACGTAATACTAACTAGTTATCGTCTAGTTCCAAATTAAAAAATGACAAAGCCTTATTGAAATTAGCCAGAAAGAAAACGTTCACCATTCAAGGGACTTCTTATATCCAAGTAAGTGAGAAGGTAGTAACAGAAGAAGACTTCCTCTGTCGATGGAAGGAAGGACTCCGGACTTCTCACATAGCCAGGGATGAAACTCTCTCGAAGAAAAACCCTGTGAAGGGTTTCTCGACTGCCTAATGTCGAAATCGGCTAAGCTGCCTCGAAACGTGACGAGAAAAGCTTCTGAGAAAAGCAGTAATATATCCCATTACGAAGCGAGTTTTAGGCACAAAACAAACAGTCGGGTACAGGTAAGGTCTGATACTCAAAAGTTGGTCGGGTGGAAAATCCCACTAGGGTGAATTCAATCAAAAACTTCCACCACGACACCAACGCTGCAACTTCAATGGCCTATTTCTGAAGAGTCGCGCACACGAAATTTCTAGGAAGGGGCCATAAAATCCCTACTTCAAGAATCTCGACTGGCAAATCGAAACACGACCCACGTATCACATGTCTAACCCAACAATTTTTCTAACCGATTTTGAAAATAAATCCAGGATTTTTTTATTTACATTTATTAAATAACGATATTTACTAAAAAGAACAACGCGTTAATATCACTAAAGAAGAACTGCACGAAAAAAAACCAATCCAATATCGATTTTACATTTTTGAAAGTACTTCTACCGTGCCGCAGAGGTCACCACACGAATAGGCAATCTCATTTGGGTCGATAACCATGAAAGATTGACACTATGATGAACAGAAATTTTAAATGAAATCTTTCATAGTACCCCAACTTGCCAGCCGGCAGATTCTAGCCATTTCGGTGAATGAATAAACGAAGTTGAAAACCTGGCCCGTTACAACTGGAACCTACTATTTAAATTACTTCCCAAGTATAGCAAGTTTTTCTAAGTTAGTAAAATAGCTATTTCAGCTTTTGATGCAATTGAAGTGCGTGCTAAAATATGCAAATGCTCTTTTTTATATCTTATTTAAAGCATAAGTCTACTTACAGGATGCCACAAAGCAGTTCTTCAGCTTAACGCTGATTCTGTTCAAAATAATTGATCTAATATGTTATGAAAAATGCGCTCAATGATTTATTTCATTTAAAAGCACAGTTAAAAAATACCATGATATTAATATCCCTGATATTTAATACCTACTTCATATAATACCTATATATTACGAATATAAATAATGATTTTGTTATTTGGACCATAAGATGAAATTTCTTATACATAAACTTTAAATTGCAAAAGTTTCCATTATGTATTTGATCTCTGTAAAGTCTAAATAACTTTAAGACGTAACTCTAGTAGAGAAGACTCCCAATGGTAGTAATCAAAACTGCGATAATAGTTACATATAAACGGCGGAAAACGACTGGCAACACTATAGTTTCGATACACGTGGTCAAGGTCTCAATAAACATTTTATAAAAATGTTTGCTAAGTGTTTTGTGCGAAAATTTTGTCCCGTCTATTGGCAAGTAAGTTCTGAGCGTTACAGTAGTTCAACAATGTTTTCTTTTATTGTTTTGTCAACAAAATATCCGTGTAGACTGCTTTAAAAATCCAACTTAATTTTTTTCTTAAAACATGTATTGTTGCTCTTCGTGTTGTGGTTCCATATTAAATACATGTAATGTAATTATGATTTGAAACGAGAGTTTATTTTCGTAAACTCGCCATTATGCCACGGAAAAGACTATTCCCGAAAAGAAAACTTTCACTAGGAACATTTCATTGGAAATTTTGGAACAAACAAGCTGCTGTTGTAACGACCCCTATTTCCCCTATTTGCTTACTTACTGTATTTACATTCTTTTCTTCAATTCCTGTTCATTTTCTGCTAACCGGACTCACAGTACCAGTGCGTTGACACCCTATTGTTATTAAAATATTTTACCTACACGCCATGAGCAACGATCTCTTTATTCCACGTAAGCAGTTGCTTCATTTTACCTGTTCCGCACCGAAATGTGAATGAAAGATAAATTTGTTGAAATTAGTATCCCAAAAGCTTATTCCGAGCGTACTGAATCATGTAGTATTTTCTTATTCTACTGTGAGCGACTGAGCGTCCCTAGTTCATTTTGTGTAAAACCCTGTTGACACCATCCCTTAGTTTTTGAAAGGTTGGTCGTTGTGTGTCGTTCTCATATTATATAGCTTATGATGTTTTGAATTGTCTTTTTCAGTTCTTTTGTAATAAAGTGTAGTTCGAGATTATCAGCACGCGTTTTATTAATTTTTAACAGGTTATGGGCCCAGACGGTTTCTGGCGTTGTTTTGTTTTTGGTAAAACGCAGTCGTGTGGTTCGATAGTGTAAACTTGGACAGTTAATTATTATCAAGGTGAAAATGGCAGTTAATTATCTAACCAGTGTGCCAAAGTTAATAGGCAGGGATAATTACGACGAGTGGTCTTTCGCAGTTGAAAATGTGCTAGTACTAGAAGGACTTAGTAAGTGCATTGCAGGCACCGAGACAGACACTACGTTGATAGCCAAAGCAAAGGCGAAATTGGTGTTAACCATCGATCCATCTTTATATCTTCACGTGAAAGATGCTATCACAGCCGAGGAAGTATGGACCAACTTAAAACATTTATATGACGATAGTGGTTTCACAAGAAAAATAGGGCTCCTACGAACACTAATATCTGCAAGATGGAATCTTACATAAATCAGGTAGTCGAGACTTCGCAGAAGTTAAGAAAGACAAGTTTTAAAATTGACAAAGAATGGATTGGGTCGCTTTTATTGGCAGGACTTCCAGAACGCTTCGCCCCGATGATCATGGCTGTCTGGCATTCCGGCATAAAGATAACTACAGATTCAATAAAGACAAAGTTACTAGATATGTAGATAGGTGGCTCCACTAGCGGCGGCGCTTTTGTCGTAAATCCTGAAAATAGGCGTTTTCATCCCAAACAAAACTACACAGGGGCGTCGAGAGATGGCAGCAGTGCACCAGACGGTGACAAATCAGCTGGAAAGATAAAGGTAATGTAACTTGTTTCAAATGTAAACAGCGCGGACATTATGTTTCGCAGTGTCCAACTAGGATGGACAGCGGTTTTAGTGCAGTGTTTACCACTGGAGATTTTAAAAATACAGACTGGTACATAGACAGTGGCGTTAGCATTCATCTAACAACAAGGAAAGAGTGGCTGAGAAATGAAAGAGGACCAGATCTACCAGAGATTGTAGTGGCAAACAAATCCAAGATTCCAGTGGAGAGCGCAGGTGATGTAAATATACAATCGATTGTAAATAACTCTATATGCAATATTATTTTGAATAATGTACAGTATGTGCCAAATTTAATTACCAATCTATTGTCAGTGTCGCAACTAATTAACAATGGTAACAGAATAAATTTTGATGAAAAAGGTTGCCAGATTTATAATTCTCAGAATATATTAGTGGCAATTAAGAAACAATGTTTACCAACTCAATTGTAAAGGCATGAGTGCATGTTTTTTAGCTGGAACTGTAAGCAGTGAGACTTGGCATAGACGTTTAGGACATTTGAATGGTGGAATCATGGAGAAAATGTGTAAATTAGTTGATGGTCTTGAATATAAAGGTCCGGTTCACATTGACAAGCAAAACTGTGAAATATGCTGCCAGGGTAAGCAAACCCGCTTATCATTTCGAGCTAGAGGTAACCGAGAAAATGATGTTCTAGAACTTATTCATAGTAACATTTGCGGTCCTATGGAAACAACATCATTAGGTGGGGCAAAATATTTTTTGACTTTTATAGACGATTACACTAGAATGTGTTTCATATATTTTCTCAAGACAAAGGATCAAATGTCAGATAAGTTCAAAGAATTTAAAGCTATGGCTGAGAGACAAAAAAACAAGGCCATTAAAGTTCTCCGAACAGATAATGGTGAAGAGTATTGTAGCCACGAATTTCAGAGTTTTCTGAAAAGACGGGGAATTATTCATCAGGCAACCAACAGTTATACCCCAGAACAAAATGGTATGGCAGAACGGTTCAATCGAACGCTTGTTGAAAAAGCAAAATGTTTGTTGTTTGATGAAAATGTTTCCAAGGTTTTGTGGGCTGAGGCTTGTAATACAGCTTGCTACCCGAAAAATCGTTCAGTGAGCTGTGGTGTTTATAAAACTCCATACGAGTTGTGGACAAAAAGGAAGCCTAACCTCAGTCATTTAAGAGTATTTGGAAGTAAGACTTTGGTACATGTTCCAAAAGCCAACAGGCAGAAATGGGACAAAAAAGCTGTATCACATGTTCTTGTTGGATATGACGAAGTTACCAAAGGTTACAGATGCTATAACCTAACTCTCAGGAAAGTCATTACCAGCAGGGATCTTACTGTCATGGAAAACATAAAGGAGACAACTATAGTCAATGTAACTAATACAGACACGTCAGATTCAGTGGGGGAGGAAACTTCTTCATTGCCTGAGAAGTCGGAGACAGTAGAGTCAATGACAGACTCGGTGACAGACATGTCAGTGTTGAAGATTCAGTTGAGTATCCAGAAGTAGCTGACAACAATGACAGTGACTATAACCCTATGACAGAGCATTAAAACGTGCAAGTTGTGAGGTAATCACAGATAGTTTCAAAGAAAAGAACCTTTGAGGATTATGAAATGACCCCAAATAGTGTCGGCAAGACATATGATGTTCCAGTGACTGTTGCAGAAGCACTTAGCAGAGCTGATGGGTTCAAGTGAAAGCAGGCCATGTTGGAGGAGATCAGATCTTTTGAAGAAAACGAGACCTGGGAACTCGTTGATCCACCAGAACAGGGGACAGTAGTCGAGAGCAAGTGGGTGCGCGATTAGTGGCGAAAGGGTACACTCAGAGAGAAGGTATCGACTATACACAGACATTTGCACTAGTGGTAAGACATTCTACATTTAGGCTATTAGTAGCCTTAGCAGTGCAAATTGATTTAAAAATTTTACATATGGATGTAGAAACGGCGTTCCTTAATGGGGTTTTGAAAGAAAGCGTTTACATGAGGCAGCCAGAGGGTTTCATTGCAAAGGGATCAGAAAACAAGGTTTATAAACTAAAGCGGGCAGTTTATGGCTTAAAACAATCCAGTCGAGCTTGGCATGAAAAAGTCGAAAAAGTCTTATTCGAAATAAACTATAAAAGATCTCAGTATGAACCATGCTTATATGTTAAAAAGAATAATAATTTTATGACAGTTGTGGCCCTCTATGTAGACGACTTTTTTATTTTTTCAAACGATCCTGTAGAGTTTAAAAATTTAGAGAATCATTTAACTACTAATTTTAGGATTAAACATTTAGGCGAGGCTAAGCAATGTTTGGGAGTAAGAATTGAGAGAAGTTACAGTGAGAATTTTATTTCATTAGATCAGGAAAGTTACATTGATGAAATACTCGAGAAGGTCAGTATGACGGAATGTAAAAGTGTTTCCACTCCACTTGACAGTAGTATCGATTTTGAAAATGTTCAAGGGGAAACCTGTAATCAAAGTATTCCATATCAAAAATTAATAGGTAGTCTCATGTACCTGGCTGTTCTTACTCGTCCTGACATAGCATATGCTGTGAGCCAATATAATAATAATTACACAGAGTTGCATTGGCAGAGTGCGAAAAGAGTGCTCCGGTATTTAAAGGGCACCAAACATTTCAAACTCAAATTTCAAAAGGGTAGTCATTTTGAGCTTAAAAGTTATGCTGATGCCGATTGGGCTAGTAATAAAAATGACAGAAAGTCATACAGTTGTTTTTACTTTATCTGGTGCAGCTATCAGCTGGGAAAGTAACAAACAAAAAACTGTAGCACTCTCAAGCACGGAGGCTGAGTATATGAACCTAAGTGAAGCTGCCAAAGATGCTATATATTTAGGTAACATTTTGTCAGAGTTATTAGATTATATTATAAGAGTGTTGTGACAGTGTTTAATGATAATCAGAGTGCCGGTAGATTAGCATTAAATCCGATTTTTCATAAAATATCAAAACATATAGATGTCAGACATCATTTCATAAGGAAATTGATACAGAATAATCAGATAAATATTAATCACCTCCCTACAAATGAAATGACAGCAGACATCTTAACAAAAAGCTTGCTGACAGTGAAACATAATTTGTTTGTTAATAAATTAGGTTTAGTTAGTAAGAATTAAGCTTTTGTGATAGTGGGGGTGTTGAAATTAGTATCCCAAAAGCTTATTCCGAGCGTACTGAATCATGTAATATTTTTTTATTCTACTGTGAGCGACTGAGCGTCCCTAGTACATTTCGTGTACAACCCTGTTGACACCATCCCTTAGTTTTTAAAAGGTTGGTAGTTGTGTGTCGTTCTCATATTATATAGCTTATGATGTTTTGAATTGTCTTTTTCAGTTCTTTTGTAATAAAGTGTAGTTCGAGATTATCAGCACGCGTTTTATTAATTTTTAACAAAATTTACACTAAATTTGCCGAGTTCCCATTTGGGCAGAGTCACAGTCAATGCGTGAAGAAAAGTGACTAACTTTTTCCCAGAGATTTTTTCGATTTTATGCCAACTTTTAAGGCTTGTTTTCTCCTAAAAAAATCTAAAATCTGCACCTGCAGCTATTAAAATGTTTTTACCAAGAACACTTAAAATTCCAGTCCCCGAAAATTTTAATATGACAATTAGCGCTTTAACAGGTTTTGTAAATTCCAATACCGCCGAGTGTTCCAAATTAGGGCATTTAAAATTGGTTATTTCATTTAAACATGATTTTTACATTCCGATCTCAGGGTCTTTGCTCGGTGAATATTCTTAATAGAAACGCCCCTTGGCCGAGGTTTTCTTTTAGAGCAAACTGTTTGGGGGGGGGGGGGGGGGGGATATAATGCAGTCGAAAAACTAAAAGAAAAATCCAACCGTGATTCAATTCGGATTTCGGTTGTTGTGATGTTAAACACTTAGCCCTTTATTTGGATTATATTATAATAGTAAGTCATTTTATTTAGAAATGGCATATGATTGCAGGGTGGCTATTGCTGCACATTTTCAAGATTTTTCCGTATGCAGAAGTTGAAAAATAGTTTAAATTTAGACGCGGTTCGTCCGTATTCCTTGAAACTTTATTTTCAATTTAAATTTTAAAATTAAATAATCTGGATGTTCTCTGTCGCGATCTAGTTCGAAACTTAATTTACATTTTATTAATCGGCGAGCAAGTACAATTTTAATTTATTTTTGAATCAATTTAAAATAATTATAAAACAAATTGTTCAAACAATTTAAACTGGATCAGGTACTAGCCCTGGGCTATTACACTATTAATGTGATTGTGCCGTACGCGAAAAACAATGGGCCGTCAAACATTTTACTGTGTCAAAAACCACACTGCAATCTTTGATCCATCAAATAGAATTTTTTACGGAAGAAGTAATTGAAAAGAAGTTAGTCTTATCAACTTATCTTGATGAACAGTTAGTTCAATATTTACTTTTAATAGAAAGTAAACGAACTGACTCCATCAATTCTGTGGTAGGGAAGAAGCTGAAAGTGCATGGCTAAACCACTTTTTGCGTCGTTGCCATTCGCAAACCTATGGGTACTTAAGTATCACGAGTTAATAGTTATAGTAGGGGATTTATTAACAAGTTGTTTGGTCTTCTAAAGAATGAAAAACAAAAGCATAAATTTATTGTCAATCTTTTTTTTTAATGTTGACGAAACTGGCCTCAAGCAAAAACTCCTCAAATGATTGGCATGAAAGCTAAAAGGCACATTGCAGAACTGACTGCAGCTCAAAGAAGGTTAACAATGACAGTAATATGCTTCATAAGTGCCGGTGGCAGCTTCATAATTCTGATACTAATATTTCCTCACAAAAATAAGTCCGATAATCTTATGAGAAATGCTCTAGTTGGTTCAGTAGGGAAATGCTTTCCCTAGGGTTGGGTGCCACTTATTTCGTGACTAATTTTTGCCAAGCCATCTACAGAGTTTACAGTGTTATAGTTGCTAGATGGGCACTATTCACATACGCGAAACATCGAGCTGACCTGGGAAAATCATATCATTATAGTATGTCTACCACAGCATTCAACACATAACCTCCAACCGTTTGTTAAAAAAACTTATTATGTAGTCATGTATCAAGATAGTCATTATTTGCTTGCCTCAACGAGTTCGCCAGTGCAGGGTTAGATTTATTTTTAAGATAGTGTTGCTAATAACCATACACAACCAGTATTTTATAATGAAAATAATTCCTATATAAAATTAAACTTTTATTTTATAGAAGACGCTGGAACCTACGCGTGCACAGCATCAAACAATGTCAGTAGTACCAACACAACAGCTACCCTACAAGTACCAGGTGAGAGAAGATCTCAATATCTTAAGTAGAATGAGTGCCAGTGGTGGTGGTTCTAACGCAACTTTAACCCACTTCTCGAATTGTTGTTTTCTCACTGCCAAAATAGCAGCTTGAATGACGTTACAGTTTTAATTTAGAAGAAACAGCATTATTTTCTATTATTTATTTAAATTATTGCCTGATGTGCCTTTTAATGTTAAGATATTCATTCGTAAAATTTATATTGTGTTCTTCATGACATTTACGAAAAATTCATTATACTTTAGCTATTTAATTGCAACGTGTAACTGAAAGCTGGTAAAAATACTCATTCTTAGCATTTTAGTCATTGCAATTCATTCTGGTCACTATTTTTAGTTTAATTGTACTTATTTCATTGAAATAATTTAAAACTTAAGTATCACACGTATTCGTTTTTTGGATCTATATTAAAATATTTATTTGTTAGGTATATGTATCGATTATTGTATTAAAGCTTTTTGCAGAATAATATTGTAGTTAATTTTGCACCCTTTCCTCTTCCTGTACATAACACTCCCTATTATTTAGGTGATGGGATATAACGTAGTTATTAATCCTAAATCAAGCAGATAAAAACTCGACTTACCTATATGAATGTTAAATATATATTTTAACTCAAGTAACATTTTTAATACTATATACCAGCTTATATTAACTAAATATTGCATCAGAAGGGACATAGAAAATAATATATACATACTATGTAATGAAATACTAGTTGTTCGCTAACTGTATACTACTTCTCTTAACCATAAGATTTTTTTTAGTTTTGAGACTCGTTTTATTCTTTACGGTTTTTTTTCTTCAGGTGGTTGTTTCACTTAATAACATTAATTTTTTTTTTGGGCGCCAGAGTTCCTAGAGACAATGCAAACTGAATATGAATACTTAAATATAAATAAATATAAAGATATCAGAAAAATGTCTCACTAGAGGTCTGTGAGATATTTCTGCGTTATATTAAAGAGTAAATTTCAACAACAACAATTATATAATTAAATTACAAATATGATTGATGAAATTACTTGAAATGGAGTTTATCGATATAATTAAACTACAAATATAATTGATGAAATTATTTGAAATGGAGTTTATCTGATGAATAAATTGATTTAGTAATGAAAATTAAAATTAATGTGAAAGATTAAAAAATACAATTGATCTTTACAATATATTTATTTTCTGACTGACTAATACTTAGCTTCGTCCAAATATTCTGTAACCATGCGATCGTATTGGGACCTCCACTGGAACCGTTTTTGCCTGTTCCTAAGTTAGTATCTGTTGGGTTTATCGAGAACTTATTTGGTTCACGAAGTATTGGTTCCCTCAGATTGGTTTGGTACAGCAAGGTGTTTTCTTCAATCAGTCGTGCAGATTTATAACATGAAAGGAGAAATAAACTAGTCTTAGACCAATGTATATTGTTAATTAAATAATATTCAAGGAAATATCATGTGAACATCAGTGACAATGTTACACATGTGATGAAGCAATCTACCAATTAAAAATTCACTGGTAATAGCAGATATAATCAGAAACTTAAATTACAATGTTAAGTTGAGTAGACAACATGCAGAAATTATAAATAATTACGGTTACTCAAGATATCCTTTTCATTACTTTAAAATATAAAATTTATAAGAAATTAATGATTGAACTATAAAATTCAAACGAAAATAATGAAATGACGTTCCAATTCAGTGACTCTCGGTTAATTTAAATAAAAGGTAACTTTAAATTTAATAATAGGTAGAGAAATAGAGGTACAACGTACAACCTCGAAGAACGAGTCTTATGACTCGAAATAAGTAATTACTATTACCTTTATTTAGGCCCTTGGCACATAAACGAAAACTGAGCGCAATTACGCCTCAATTCAATTAAATATAAAGATAATATAATCACTATCTCGCATCGAGATAGAAATTTAGATAAAAGATAAAACCAGATAAATTTACATATGCGAGATTAACCTCTCATAAATGCAAAGTAATGTCGGTACATCAGGATCGAGACTGGACAGGGCAAGTGCTAATAATTATATGCTTGATGTATTAAATAAATTGTTAATTTAATTAAATGAGCTTGAAAAGAAAAAATATTAAAACCAGCAATACTATGAGGGAAAATTCGGAGAAATTTTACTGAATTGCAGGAATATATAGAATTTACTCCGAGAATTAACTCAAATAATACTGTTCAATTTGAATGAAAATACGTAAAAAATGTGCGCGACCACCGAACGATAAAATAATTACGTTCTCCCTAAAGTTGGGAGCCTCTTTCAAATTACATAAATTTGATTAACGAGAGACGCAAATATTCATCAATAAACCGGCATTATTACCCAAAAGGTCACGACAATAATTAAAAAATATTGAAGATGTAAGCTAATTAAAAGTGGGATATAACAATGCTAAATTCTTGCTTTAGTCAAATAAGACCAAAGACATTTAAACGCAAGAGACAACATGTTTCATTGATAAATCGCTCTAAAAGCCGATCAGTTATTGTCTGGAAGTGAGCAACGAGTGCGAGAGAGAAATTGCACGGCGGCGGCTGTTTGGCAACAATGCATGTTCGATCGTCCTCGAGTACCGTTTATTGTAGTCAGTAGCGTGCTTAACGACAGACACTATTTAATTATGACTTATTGATTTGGATTAGGTAACTCAAAATATAATTATTTTCTTTATTTTTCGAAAAATAACTTCGTAGAATCCTATGTTACTAAGAAAAATAGAATGGGCAACTAGAAATGTAAAATTTTTATGATAGGTAATTACACATTTTAAAAAATTTATTGGAAAAAATTACTGATTTATTCATATGGTATCAAATATAGTTTCTGCTTACATCGCTAATAAAATAACAATAAAAAATACAAATTTAGACTACGTAACATAGAATACAATTTTGCTACTAAAATATTACAAGAGCATGTTAAAATTCGTTGATGTAATATGCGGAATTGGCAGAATGAAAAATAACGATAGTTGGTTGGATGTGGAGTTAGTTGGGTAGAAAAGAGAATAATATAGTTAAGTTGTTTTTAAAACACACGTCCATTTTTTAATTCTCGACAATACCATGCCCAATTAATTTTTTTTTATCTTATAATTACCCAGCGTAATGTTTTGTAACCAAAACTTACGACAGTGTGGAGGAATGCATTCGGGTGAAACGGTGAGGACTAGGGTCGGTTATCTTACACCCTTAATGCCTGTTATTAGTTAAACTAAATCTATAATACAGAGTGGAGTAGCATATACGACTCAGTTTCTCAAGGAAGACGGATTAATATTTTTAAAAGTCCTACAACTATGCAGGGGTCAACTAGGACAATAATATGAAAATATTTAATATTATACATAAGTATGAAAATTTTTGTATGAGTCAACTATAACAAATAAAAATACAGGGTGATTACGTAAGTTTTGAGTGATTTTGAGTATTAATTAATCATCACCCAATTTATGAATTTTGTCATTTAATTTGTCTTGTCTTGATTTGACCCTGTCTTAAAATTTTACTGGAATTTACAGCCAACTTATATTTTTTAGATATAATTTCTTGAAATACATGATACGTTACAAACATAATAATATTAACAAAAGTTAAAATATATCCAAAATTATCAAAGAGAGTAGGTAAGTATTAGGGAATTTGACCGTAACTCAGATTAATTTTAGCCCTACAATTCGAATGAGCTTAGATATACGGTGTTTGTAAAAAAAATATTTTTTACTCATACTAGTTTTTTGGAAGATGGTATAATATTAAATATTTTCAATTTATTCTTCTGGTTGACCTTTACATCCCTACAGATTTTTTAAAAATATTTAACCATTTTCTGTAGAGGAACCGAATCATATATGTTGGATCACCCTGTATAGTAGAGTTCGCTTACAGTTTCAAATGTTCTTCAGACATGGATCTGGATGTAGTTACTGCATTCCACTAATATATGTTATTGGATTTAGTTTTATTTTTACGATATGCAAATTAAACGACAGTTTATACTTGTTTTTAGTGTGAAAATTGTTCAAATTATCCATTAAATATAAAGTCATGTTACAGGACGGCAATTCTCAGTTTGCGTTTTAAATGTTTTTCTTTAATGAAAATGGAATGGACAATAAATTGCAGTTTGTTATTAATAAAATATAGGTAAATCAATAAGAGCTGTAGTTAATCAGAATTTTCAAATATATCTACCTAGCAGAGTAGATAATTCAACTACGCCTATTAAATCAACAAACTATAACATAACCCTACTTATCGGTGAAAAGTTAAATTTGGGTTTAGATGATTTACCCTTTTTCATACAATACACGATTGCACCATAATTAACAGAAATACTGATTGTAGAACTCACAAAAAAAACAGTAAAAGGGTCAAAATAAAGCAAATAAGTCACAAAGGAAACACTAACACTGCTTCGGCGATTCAGCAATCTCGCAATGTGGTAACAGATAGATTAATCCTGGGAAGAACGTGACGTAAACCACCTAAAACTCGTTGAAAGTTACGGCAGCGGCGCGGCGGCGACCGACGCCGACGTGGCCGAAACTACTGATTTTTATGCTGAAAAGCAAAAACCACGGGTTGATTTCTTTAAAATAAAAATTTTTATTTCTTCAATAATGCTATAAATTATAGAATGGAAATTTTAGGAAACAATTCTGCTTCAGTAAAGCATACGTATTGTTGTGTGATAGATTTTATTTAAATTATTTAAACCATTGCAAAAGTTCAAGATGTTTATTTCTCAGGATCCCAAGGAAACATAAATAGTAAAACTTAAAAGTATCAAATTAAAATTATTCAATTTAGATACTTGCTTAATTTGGGCTTAAATTCTTATTGTCGATAGCTTTTTTATTAAAAACATTCCATTTAATTATTTTTAAAACACTCAATCTTTTGCATTGTATGTAAAAATTAGTACTTTTTTAAATAGTAAAAATTGAACCTAATAATTCAATATGCAACGCCACTGGTGTGTGTAAATGGTAAAGAAATAGCTAGTTGTTATACCTAAAAAACTCACTGATGAAAAGATAAATTTGAGTTGAAATGACGCATTTCTTGCACACTACACAGGTATGTACCATGATTGTTTACTTAAACACTAATTTGCACACAAATAAAGCCAAAATTCACAAAAATGCAAGTCGGCTTGCCGGCAACGTCGCATAAACCATGAAGATAAGCATTCATTCCGACAAATTCAACGTGCGTAAAGCAATAACGCAGGGTTGCCATCATGACTATATTTTATAGTTCCAATAACTTTTAATGTTATTAACAGCTTTTATTAGTCCTATTCTGTCAAAATAAGCTTTATATTCATAATAATTTGATTAAGCGTTTTATTTTCTTTAACATCGTAAGTGTTTATTATTTTTAAATTATCAATTTTCTTTGATTTGTAAACAGCATTTCCAGATTTTTATAACAGACAGGTAAGCTCGGCAAAAGAGCAATTTTGTAAGAGAAGGTAAGGAACGATGATTGATCGCGTAAAATTGTAAACAATGTTGTCTTTTCCTTTTAATGTCTTTGAATAAGACTAAACGAATCATAAACAAATATTAATTATGTATTTAAAAATTAAAGAATTATTTAAATATATTGCAAGATGAATTAAATATTTCAAGATTAAAAAACCAACACTTACCCGCCAACGTCTCAACACAAGATAAAATATCTCGCATTCAAAATTCAAGACGTTGGTCAAATTATGCTTGCCGATGTTTTATTGGCTAATTTATAACATGTGATTAACAATATAAATCATGTAGCATCAAGTAATAGAAATACCCAATATTAAATATAGTAATCTATAGTAAAATAAATTCACGAATTGTAGGTACAAAATAACGTACTAGCGCTTGTAAAATCGTTATTCACACGAAATAAACCCATTCATGAATAGATGTCACTGGCGACTTAAATATTAAATATCGAGAATCAGTTGCAATTGAACCGAAATTTTAGTGTAGCGGAATAAGCATATATTCCGTTACACAGTGATTATCTAATTGACACAGAAATTTATTTTCCTTTCTTTGAAGCAAGGTATTATCGACACGTCTATTAAAAGCAACTTTAAAAAATCAATTTGTAAACGTAGTCCCAGTTGAGAACTATTATGATCCTAAGGGCGGCCCAGTTTGGTCTGTTTGTCATCGTCACAATAGAACTCTTTAACTCTCCATTTGACGTGTTATAATATTTGAGGATCTGGGAAAACATTTTTTTTATATAGCGTTTGTGATATATGCTCACGTTTCCCTGCAAAACATTTCCTTATACAGGGTGTCCCAAAATTAGTGTAAAAGATTTTAACAGCGCATTCTACATATAAAATAGGCTTTAGTTTCTTTAATAAACATATGTCGAAAAATGCACCCTAACAGAATTACAGCCCTTAACAGGTCTCCTCCTGAAGATGGTTTTTAATCCATACTTCCGAAACGGTTACAGCTATGCCTTTGAAATTTTGGTAATAGGGTAATTTTAGCATGCTGATTATGTTTCTCAAATTAGAAAACTCAAATTTTAGTCAGAGGCGTGACATTTGGGGTGGTAAACGTAACTGAACTGTCATAACATTTTTGTGGGTCCACTTTTAAAGTTTTTTCTTTTAAAATCTAAAAATCTGGGCTTTTCTACGTAAAAAAGGTACTCTTTATTTGTATCTCTAAGATGCACCGTTTATGAGAAAATTGACTTTGAAAATCTTTTGTTGCGTTATGTGCATGATGATAAAATCGGATTGCATGTAAAATAGCCAACTAGAAAAAAATACTACATTCATTTGGATTTTACCATCATGCAATAACGCGACAAAATATTTTCAAAGCCAATTTTCTCATAAACGATGCATCTTAGTGATACAAATCAAGAGTACTTTTTTTACCTAGAAAAACCCAGTTTTTCAGATTTTAAAAGAAAAAAATTTAAAAGTGAACCCACAAAAATTTTATGACAGTTTAGTTACGTTTACCACCCCAAATGTCACGCCTCTGACTAAAATTTGAATTTTCTAATTTGAGAAACATAATCAGCATGCTAAAATTACCCTATTAACAAAATTTCAAAGGCATAGCTGTAACCGTTTCGGAAATATGGATTAAAAACCATCTTCAGGATGAGACCTGTTAAGGGCTGTAACTCTGTTAGGGTGCATCTTTCGACATATGTTTATTAAAGAAACTAGAGGCTATTTTATATGTACAATGCGCTGTTAAAATCTTTTACACTAATTTTGGGACACCCTGTATATAAATGAGCCTCGAACAACACGAAATAAGTAACTTTTGATGTGAATATTTTAAAAAATAACGGAATCTTGGACCCTAAACATTAAGACAGTAATTGACAAATAAATACTAGTATTTGGTCACGTTGCGTTGCCAGCGCTTGAAATGCATAGTAAATGATCTAGACACAAAAAGTAAGCAGCACATTGTCAGCATTTCATCAATTTGTCGCGATCCGCCGTTATGGAATTAGATTTGTATCTATCTTTGCGAGCGGCTTCAAGGCTAAATTGTTAAGGGAGCTTTCTAGCAGGCGACCGACATGTTCATAGTTAAGTGAATTCGCCTTCACGTATTACAAAAATAGCATAATTATTATAGATTTTATAGTCGAAATTAAGACATTTGTTTAGTCTGAATCTGCATCAGAAGAATGGAAGCATGTTTGTTCTTGATGTGCGTAGAACCATTTAAAAATATTGGATCTGGCGAGCAATCGACAAAATGATCTTCGTATAAGTTGTGGGCGTATGACAATTTTGCAAGCATAGGAGTATCGCAGATTTATGTATTCCATAATTGTGAATCAGATGAATATTAATTTGTTTATTTCTGCAAAACTTTTATTTTCGCCCCTTAAGTTTATTTGGAGATAGTATTTGTACCGGTTCCGATTTTTTGGTTCTACGCACTTGCCACACTGATAGGTAAGTTGACTAGAAAATATAAGGATACAAAAAATGTCCTCAATATATATTTGAAAATATGTGTTTCTTCTATATAGAGTAGATATATATGAATGTCTTGGGTGTACAAAATATATATAACTTTCCGCAAATCTTTTTTCAAAAATAACATACCAAATGTTAAAATGTCCGTTATTGTCGCTAAGTTAGGTGTGATACGTGTAAATACTGACACAATGTTACATAAACCGTACCAAAGAAATAATACCTTTAATATAATTCCACCCGCACGCCCGGTGAAATACCACCACGTTGGCTTAGGTGGCGTGAAATGATCTCTGGTTCACGTTTCGTTGCCATGCTGATGTGATCCGATTCCCAGGATGGAAAAAAAGGAAAAACATTGAATGATGACGCCTCCCAGATCAAAATACTCCGGAACTAAAATAGCCTCCCATTCGGATCTCCGGGTGGAGGCTGGCCTGAGGGGACCATCAGGCCTGAACATCTCCAGGATAGAAAATAGACTGCGATTGGACTTCTGCAACATAAGAGGCATTAATACAAATATTAACTCGGTGCACCAGCACCTAACATCAAATAAGCCTCATATTTTAGCTTTATCAGAAACAAAAGTGAAATTAAGCACTACACATGTTCACTTAAATATACCCGGATAGGACCTTTACTTTCGATTTCGACATAACTCTGGATTAGCTGTTTTCATACGAGACTATTTATGTTATCCACGAGAAGAAACATACGAACCTATAGACTTCGATGTTATGTGGTTCAAATTAAGCACAGATCGAGCAAGGTTTTATGGACCACTTAGCGAACACCAGGATAAAGGGCTTTTCTCAAATCTTGGCCATCAAATAGTTCTTTCGCAGATCAACTATCTAATGGCAGAAATTGTCATAGTAGAAGACTTCAACGTACCTAAGATCGACTGGTTGAAACACTCCAACAAAAACGTCTATGAAGGACGAGAAGCCGAGTCTTTTGCTATAAGTCACGGACTTACTCAGCTGGTGGACGAACCTACCAGGATCCTTGAAGGTGAAAAAGAATTTGCTAGCCTCCTGGATCTAAACAATTACCTCTACACCGTAACTGTACAACCTCCGTTGGGCTAATCAGACCACAATGCTACCAAAATACAAGAGCCAAAGGTACCCCGAAAGGTTTAGCACCAGAAATCAGAAAATTGGTGTGATCTTCGCGAGTTTTATCTTTTATTTCCTTGGAAAGATGCCTGATTTAGGAATCAAAACACCCCGGAATCTGCTGATGAGATAACTCAAGTTATACTAGCTGGTATGGAAGCTTTCATCTTCTCTTCTATGAAACGTGTCTCAAACAGTAAACTATGGTTTGGAAAAAACTGTTGAAGAGCAGTCAATGCTTAAAATACCGACGACCGCAAATGGCGCAGAGATTCGACAGCCAGAAATCGAAATATATTCATTACGACTAGAAACCAGTGTAAGCGGGCCCTTGACGAGAGCAAGGAGGGATATAACGAGCAAATTAAGAACAAGCTTCTCAACGGTCCTAACGGATCACGATCCTCTTGGTCAATTGCCAAAGCTGCCAATTAGGGTTTCTCAAAGACGTCAATTCCACCACTGACCAAAAATGATGCCTCAATAGCGGAAACAGCCAAAGAGAAAGCGAACATTCTTGCTGAAATATTTGCATCAAATTGTACCTTAAATCATCAAGGAAAACTTCCCACAACTATCCCGAGAGTAAATTCCTCAATGCCAGGTCTGGTATTGCGCCAACGCGAAGTGAAATGGATACTCAAAAGCCTAGAAACTAACAAGATCACAGGACCCGTTGGCGTTCCAGCAGTAGTACTTAAGAAATGTGTTTCTGAACTAACAGCTCCACTATGCAGGCTTTTCTTCATAGCGCACTCTAATGTGACGACTACTCTGAACAACTCCCAAGGACCTCCTGAGAAAACACTCAAAATAAATTTACTTTAAATGAAGCGAAATCTGTAAATCTGCTACTTTTCCAACTCCATAAGGGAACCGCAGAAAAGAATTTTTGGAGTATACCTGTACCCCAAGTTATATGGTAGGTATCCCCCTTACTAATCGGTTAGCATCTAAAATCTCGCAAAACATTTGTACTATCAGATGCCTGTCAGTCTTCGTTACAGCTCACCATGCTTTGATAGTTTCCCACATGTGATCTGGTCTGATAAATATTTAAATTATAGTGCAAAGTGGTACGGAAAATATCTACATTAGGATACATAGATGATGTAAGGCAAAAATTTAGAAAACCCTTCTCTACTTATTTAAGTTTAGAACAATGTAACAAATTTCACTCTATCTGCAAAAAAGTATATATAACCATAGTACGCGTCGGATATTCAATGGTCAGAATGAGTTTTCAAATGGCTACATGACCGATTAGGCACACACTAGCACGTGACTTTCATGATGCCGTTCTTGCTATTATTATTTTCCACTTTTTGTATTGTTCGCAACTTATAATGTGTTTTGATTCTATCATTCAATGTGATGTACACGTATGTAAATATTTCCGTTGTGTAGAAAGTGTTGCATGCTATACCAATGTGTGCATCTTTTTTACTAGAGAATGCTGCACCACTACGCAAGGACACAATAAAAGCTTTGATTTGATGTAAACAGGACACTTAATATCCAAATGTAGAATGCAAATGTCATGTCTCGTATTTTGTGATCAATTGGCCTCAATAACGTTAATACAATTAAGTCTAGAACTTAATATGCAGTCACTGATTTTAGAATTATTATCGCCACATTTTAGAGATTTCACTTCATATTAACATTCATTGGTACTATGGGCCATATTTTCTACTTTGAAAACATCTATATACACATATATTCGAAAGTGCAGCAAAGTAAAAAATCAATGCACAGTTTATTGACCTTTTCCAGGAAATTCCAAATATTTCTGCATTATAGTCCAGATTTGCGAAATACTATTTTCTACTGCTTTTCCCTTATAATGTGATTTTGTAATGCCTTCGTTGGTCTTGCACCTCATAGATATATCTCCATCCTTGTACTCTGTTCTTGGTTTGAACTATTCCAAAGCCAAGTTCAGTAAGATCAATATCAGTTTTTATCGCATCTCTTGTTTTCTTATTATATTATTTTGTTTTAGATTTCATTACCAGAACATTACCAGCCTTTTATTGATTTTGGCATAGGTTTGAGGTGCCCCTTTTTGATTTACATATCACTATCAGCCCTGGTAATTGTGTTTTATGTAGAATTGATGCTGCGCATTTATATCTTTTTTAGGATTATGAGTTCAACAGAAATATTTCTGCAACTACGACATAACCATTTAATGCCAGATAAGATTATATTTGCTTCTAAGTTTTGCATTGATGCATTCCCCATGATAAATTATTTTGCACAATACATCAAATTCTATAAGAAGATCGTTCACTGGAAAGGTGTTTATATTGAGTTATAGGGAATTACTTGTCTTGATTTTCCGCTCAGGTGTTTATATTTGCTAAAACAGATTTTTTAAAATGCTTCGAAATTGTAAAAACCATCCAAACAATTTCTGTTATGTATGTGGTTCTTCAGAGCGACGGGCTGCCTAGAAAAAGACGCCATTGAAGACCGAGGTTTTGGTGGAACGTCTACAAGACCTCATAAAATCAGTCAAGCTGAACTGAATCATCTAGTTCGAGACCAAAACTTATTGACCGAATTATTTGGGTCCAGATTAAAAGGCTGGAATCTCCATGAGCCGGAAACAAAAAATTCCTTTTATCGTTATGAAGGACAATGACTTTGAGGAAAGTCTGAGTGGGCTTGAAGCAGCTGCCTTTTAAGGATTTCGTAACAGAATTTATTGACAAAGAAAAGCTGAAAACTACGAACAACTAGTTTCAGAATCCTTAACAATTATAAAGCTTTGGAATGCAGCAGAAATTGAAATCCAAATATGCCTGCAAACTATTTCTGAGCAAACTACATCAAAAAATCGTCAAAAAGTACATTCTGATTTAGATTTTACAGATTAATACATGTAAATTCAATAAAATTAATTATTTCACAATAGTTGGTATGAATTTAAAATTTTGTATTACAAAAAAACTTTTCCCGTTACAAACAAATGCTAGGCAAACTTGGAATCAATGCAAGAAACTCTATAAGAAACAGCCATTCTAAAATTTAACAGACAAAAAGTTAAATTTTGTCACCCAGTGTCATGGGCGGATTGCATCCAAGTCTGATTACATGCCTGTCGATACTGTATAAGGATTTAACTTCCTGCATTGATCAACGAATTTATATGCCCTAAATGTGGAACGGAATGTTAGCGAACCAGCAGAAGGGATGCATGAGGCATTGAATGTCATTATATGCAACCAAGTATGCAAGAAAACAGACATTTATTTGTGGCCTGGAGTAGTAAATATATGGCCTCTATCGATTACAAAAGACTTTGACTCAGTGTCACATGAGTGGCGCTTGGAAGTTATGAACATATACAAAATGAGCCCAACCATAATTGGTTTTTTTAGGCACGCCATAGAAACCTGACGTAGAGAATTGGGAATTAATTATCCAAAATTCACTTTGAAGGCCAACATTATCAACTTCAAAACAGGAATCTTTTAGGGCGATTCTCAAGTCCGCTGTGGTTTTGTCTTGCTCTGAGCCACCTACCTAACATGCTGAATTCCACCAAATATGGATTTAAAATAAAATGAAATAATAAGATCACACAAACTGAATTACTTATTCTATATGGATGGTTTAAATGGGAGCCACGAAGAAACAGCTGGATTAAGTCTTACAGATTGTTGAAAATTTCTTTTGAGAAATATTCAACAATCTGTAAGCAGTTTGTAATTTATAAGCGTTGCACCATTAACATAGTGCCTGAAAAGCTGCAGGCTGGCGAATTCAGTACGTCGAGTGGAGAGACAATTGAATCGATGCGAGAAGGCTAAACCTACAAATATCTGCAAAATATGATAAAGCAATCACGGAAGATTAATCACCAGGTGATGGAAAGGGGAAAACAACTGGTAAAAACGCAGCTGGCCATCTAAAACCTTTTTAGAGCAATAATTCACAGTTACGCGTGCTCGGTGTTTGGATATTTTTTGGTATTGTGTCCTGGAGTAAAACCGATATTCAAGAGTTACAAGGCAAGTTAGGACACTTGGTATAAAATCAGTTTTTGCGAGACCAGAAGCAAACACTGATTTTATACCCATAGAGGGTCCTTTATGGGTATAAAATTAGTGTTTGCTTCTATAGCAGTGTGAATGTTCTGAGCCACAGCACTCGATGAAGGAAAAAAGTTGCAGAGGTGGAGGGAAAAGTAGCTTCATAGGATGCACACAAATGAGGTTATGCAGGAATATTTCAACAGATGTGGGCCGAACTATTGGATTTCCTCACGTAGTTCCATTAAGAAATTACCTGAAATACACTGTCAAAGTTCCCCAAATAGAGAGCAATAAGTGCAGATATGGATGCACACAACGGAGTCCATACAACACGTTACTGCAACATATAAGCTTTTCTCTGCAATGGAATATAAGGACAGGCATAATAATGTTTCCTAAATTATGTGTCAGGAACTAGCCTGCATTCTAGGATCTCTTACGTAGGACTGGGTTATTGATTTCAAACATTAACTTTAAATAGAAAACTGTGACTTCCAACTCTACTGGAATCGTACAATCTTAACTGACCAGACGATGTATCACCTTCGTAAACAAATCCTTCATAGTTGCAATATTTGTGGAAAAAGCGCTAAATAATATTTTAATAAATAATTGTACCGGAAACCCTTCAAAGAAATATCGAGAAGTTAGGGCTGACTCTACCAGCCCATTCAGAAAGCTGTCATGCTATCGACCCCGAGAATTATTATACCGGTGCGTGTGCGAAGATAGCGGTAAACGTTGGACTTGAAGCGTTGTAGTCCAATTCCAGAGCAACGCAGGCGTCCTGAAAACGAGTCCCGTAACAGCGACGTCCAAGGTGTTCGCGACTGAATCTATATTGCGCCATACAGAAATATCTGTCGGCGTCGGTGTTTCTGTATAGCGCATATGTATGAAGCCAGATCCAGTGTTTGTCCTGTCATTAATAAGGCAGGTTCTGAGGTGTTTGCGTTTTTTTTTTAGAAGACAGCTGCTTGAATCTTTCTTGCATTAAATTGGGCATTGATTTCCTCACCTTATTTCACGATGTCGGTAATATTCTCACTGATGGTAGCAATCTGATTTTCTCGATCCCGATTGGGAACGAGCAGCGGTCATTTTAGTCCGCGACATGAATGCGGATATAAGAGTGCTGTCGTCTTCAAAACTGTAAATAAAATGGTTTGTTCCATCTAAGAGATCGTTAATATAGAGCTGGAACAGTGTAGGAGATAATATACACCCTTGAGGGACTCCGGTATTTATTTTAAATTCCTCCGAGATATATCAATCAATACTAACTCGGATTTTTCGATCCCATAAGCAATTGGAAAGCCATAGAAGCAGGGCTGGTGGTAGTCTGTATCGTGTCAATTTGCTTAGCAATCCGCCATGACACATCCTATCAAATGCTTTGGATATGTCGCGAGCCACTGCAAAAGATTCGATGGCTTCGGTCCACAGGTAGGACACGTAAGTCAGGAGTTCTCCCGTTGATCTGTACTTGTGGAAGCCACTCTGTCGATCGCTTATATTGCCTGTCGATTTGAGATATTTTAAGAGCTGTTTGCTGTTCAGTTTCTCCATGACCTTGAAAATGATGGAAACTAAAACAATTGGATGGTAGTTATTTGGAATCGTTTTTGCACATATCTGTGGTGTTGCTGCACCTTAGCGTATTTCCAGCTAGAAGGAAAACATGAAATTCTGTATCACAGAGAGAAAAGCCTGCATAGTGGAGCTGTTAGTTCAGCTGTACATTTCTTAGGCACTATTGCAGGAACGACATCCGATATTCTGGCCATATTAGTGTCTAGGCCCTTGAGTATTCGTTTCACTTCGAGTTGGCGAAATATCACACCTGACATTGAGGAATTCACTCTCGGTATAGTTGAGAGAGTCTTTTTTTGAGGGTCTAAGGTATATTTTGATATATAGATTTTGGCTGTTTCCGTTGTGGGATTGACGTTTTTGAGAAACCCTGATTGACAGCTTTTAGAACGTACCAAAAGGACCTCGATCCGTTAGGATAGCGGATCAGCTCGTTCTTGATCTGCTCGTTATATCCATCCTTGCTCTCATTACGTAGATTTTTCAATAGGTAAAATTATCATTATTAGCCACATGCAAATTCACACTGCATAAGAGTTGTCAACAATAATAATCAGTTCCCCGATCCATGTATAGTAGCGAATTGTAAACAACTACTCTGTAGGCCTAATGTTTTACGAACGGAAGGAATGCCTTAATTTTTTAGGAAATGAAAGCGATGATCTATTGGAGAAACTTTCGTTAAAGTATGTTCAGTGCCGGTTTAGGGCTTTATCGGGCCCTAGGCGGCCGTAAGGATTTTCGCCCAAAAGATATGGGATTACGTTGGTTAAGAAATTGACAAAAATTATATATCTTTTTAATAGTTAAAGTAAAATGTAATGTGAAACAACAGTGAAATACTAAAAAACATAATACTGCAAAATGTAGGTAATTGTTAATTAAATTAAATAGTGCAAACAACAAATACAAACATCGAAAATAACATTACTATAATAAATAAAAAAAAAAGAACCAAATATATTAATATTATTACTCAAATTAAAAACTACAAATGTATTTTACGCACTTTTTCATTTGCAATACTTGACTTTATAAATTCGCGTGGGCCCTAAACCAAAACTTACCGATTAATATAATTTTGTATAGGTTTTTGATGTGTACACATCTTACGCACCGGTATGAGGGTAAGTGTTGGCAAATGGGACTGAAATGTGTGGGCGGAGCGGAAGTGTGGGGACGGAAACGTGTAAACCGATTCTAGCCGCGGATTTTAGACGATAAAAAAGCATATTTTAAATTAAACGAACAGTCAAAAATATTATTTATTAATTATTCTATTCGCAGTGTATTTGGATCCATAGCACAGCTTATTTTTAATGGACGGTTGAATTTAAAATTAATTTTCGCTTCAAAATCCGCAAATTTGCCCGAAGCCTAAAAAAGTTCGAATTTTCGGATTTTTATACAATTTTGCCATTCAAAATCGTTTCTAAACGGATTATAGACGATAACAGAGCATGTTATTATTTTAAATTAAACGAACTGTTAAAAGTATTATTCAGATGCCCAGACGTTTAAAACAATATTGAGTCATAGCCCTCTTCTGAAATTTGCAAAATTTGGTTATTGACTTTCCCAAATCAATGTCGGCCCAAGATTATAAGGTAAATAAGCTGTGTCCATATGTTGATGTTATTCCTGGTGGCATTAGATTTTCGTGTCGAATTTGTGCAGTGAATTAATCCCGAGATTAAAACACTCCGAAGCGGCCAGTAAGTATTATTATGGAATCCTAACTAATATTATTGATGCGAATGTGTTTGTTTGTTTGTTTCTTACGCTTTCACTCATAAACTATTCCGATCGTCATGAAATTTTGTTCTGATATTTTCAAGAGTATGGTAAAGAACATAGGACACTTTTAGCTTTTACCCGCGGCTTAGTTCGCGTTTTTTTTATTATTTTAAACTTTGTTATTAAACCTAATTTTTATTCTATGAACAAGCTAAAACGTAGAGGCAACAGCCATAGCACGTTGAAAATACCAGTTCTCGTCCGATCACTGAAGTTAAGCAACGTCGGGCGTGGTAAGTTCTTGGATGGGTGGCCGCTTGGGTTAGAGCGTGCTGCTGTCATTTTTTTACAACCGACGTCGTTATAGGATATGTTTACACACCAGTTTCTCGAGTACTAGCAGACTCGCTCATTTTTTTTTTATTTATGGGTACGAATTCCGGGCCCCACTAAGCTACCGGGCCCTAGGCGGCCGCCTAGTCCGCCTAATGGTTAAATCGGCACTGAGTATGTTAATAAATTAAATTAGCAAAAAACGACCTTGCACAATGAATGATTAGATAATAATATCCGAGATGGGCTGTTAATTTTGATTCATTAGATCAATTTCCACGTGACTGTATGGAAGACGACTTTTACATAATAAATTAGCACAACCCTTCGTTTCGTGAAAAAAATCCCTGTTTTCGACAAAAAAACCTATTCAAATTAATAAAATAAGGGCCCATCCAGAGTCGCATAAGAAGCCATTGAAATTTTTTAATTTAATTGCTGTCCTCTGTGCGTTCAGGAAACTAGGGAGGAATTTTGGATAACCATTAAGTTACAGCTTCTTTACATGAAACTGACAAACGTGTTACGCGTTTGTAACGTTACATAGCATGTTCTCGCATACAACGAAAATATTTTTATGGGTAGTTTTGTTGCTTGTAAAAAATACATAATTATAATGTCACATTGCCTTTCTGTCGCCCACCATCAGCTCCAGCCATCCTCCTAAAGAATGTGCTTGTGAACTAGTAGTAAAACTTAAATTACACAAAGGAGAAACGGAGAATAGCCTGCAAGCCTGCACGTCGCCGTTGAGAGCACGCGCACACCGCACGCATATCGACAAACTCTAAGCTAAATTGTATTGGAGCACTTTGGTATGTGGTACATTCTTTCTCATTATAGTGACGCTCGCTTCGGGTCCGAACCCCGCCAAGAAACTTGGCTTAATTTTTTATTTAAGTGTCAGCTTGGGGTTACTGCCGGGCGACCAAGAGGCATTATGGCAAAAAATATTGAATTATTTATTTTTTACACGTAATAAAAGCCACCCTCAAAAATAGTTTTATTTTATGCAAATTTGCTGACATGATTGGCAAAATATAGTATTCATATTTATTTTATGCAAATTCGCTTACAAGAAGAGTAGAACGTACTACAGCAAGCGATCGAACCTTATCAGAGAAGGATAGGCGAGTTCGGCGCGGAGAACGTGAAAGAGACGAGGATTAAAGATGGTTATCCCATACTGGAAATGAGTGTAACTACCGACGCTTTATATTTCCCTCTAAAATCCTTAGACGTCGCGTCGGTTCCGTAACATTTTTGTAACATGCAACACGATTTTCTTTTTGATGTTAAAAAGGAAATGCTTTTAATTAAAACAAACACCGGAGAGTAATGTGTGTAATACCCGGCTCCAGGTGTGGAGTTCGTGAGCGCCACCAGTTCTGCCAGCTAAACTGGAAAAGCTCCACTGGTGTTATGCGGGGTTGTCAGGCACGAACAAGAAAACACAATCTTAATAATTTACTGTTCGATCTATTGCCTTCTAGTTTTTTTTTAATTTAAAACAGCATCAATCTTATAGTGGAATTTAAAACTAACGGAATGACCACAAAAAACCTATTAACACTGATGGTGCAATATGATGATTGTACTGAGGCCAATTCTGTTGGTAAACTCGGTACTGTACACCTTACACTTAGAAACTGTAAGCACTATTATTATCCGAAGTGATCTCTTTGGTTTACCTAATATTATTGCATATAGATAAATCGAAATGCATGAACTAGTAGCTACACCAATTATAAATGCAGTAATAATAATATTATCAATTAATAGCAAAGCCACAATAATTATATCAATCAAGCAGAAAATAAAAGAGTTCATAAAATTAATAAATGCTATCGGAAATCTTGGCAAACAATTCTCAATTTATATTTAAATAATAAAAAGGATAATATATCAATCGGCAAGAAAAAAAATAAGATTGATAAAAGCTAAGGCCAACAATGATAAGATTATAAAAATAATAGGATCGATACCACTTTAAATTTGAAGGTCTGCTGCTGAAAAGGCTGCAAGCTCAGCAGTAAAGGTGAAAGTCACTTGCTCGAGAGTGACAATCCTCTGCCCAAAAAGGTGATAGTGAGCCAAAGGTGAAACCCTGTAGTGAGACCCGGTAGCATATTCGTAAATACCTGACGCGTTATCTTCCGAAGTTCATTCGTAAATAACAGACGTGTCGGACTAACGCGTCAGTTGTTTACAGTTTACAAGTCTCCCTAGTGCGTTAGTTTTAGTAATATTTCACTTTTCGCATGGCCCTTCGCTCGCTGCCGCTCGCTACGGGGGCTCAAGAAAAAGAAACTAACCAGGTGCTAACCCAAACTAACCCAAGACATACCCAAAATAAAGAGAAAAACTAACCCAAATAAACCCAAGACGTACTCAAAATCAAGAAAAAAAACTGTTAAACTTAAAAAAAGTAACGGGGTTTGAACCCGGGCCGTCCAGGTGAGACCCAACCATTTAAACTTCTCGACCACGACAGCTCTTGCGGCAGATTGATTGAATCATGAAGCCATATTGTAATAATGCGTAATTTGGTATAGTAAATACAAGACGTATTGTCATCATACGTCTGGTATTTACGAGCGCCCGAAGCGCAGCCGAAACTTCGCGAGTGGATAACGCGTCGGGTATTTACAAATATGTGACTCGATAGTGAAACCCGGTCGTGAAAATCCGGTCGTCAAACCTTGTAATGGCTTCTGACCCCAGTAATAAAATCCTCTCTCGAGTTGGGGGGTTGCCTGGAGGATCAACTGCCTCGGTTTTATTAGGTGCGCTCAGAAAGGCTCTCGTGCAGTACCAATATCCCGATAAAACGGTCGTGTCAAGCACTAATTAGGAACTCAATCTCAGATCCCCTAGAAGGGTAGTATTAAACACAATACAAAAAGATTGAGTCACCTAGAACTGCACTAGGGCAAAACGATTTCCCTCTTCCCAGTAGGTATTCCTAGAAGCACGAGATCATCGGGTTCAATCAATTTGCCTTAGCCACTTCCACGGAATTAGAGAAGAAACGTCAGATCCGAAAAAAAAATGGTCGAGCCGAGAGCACTTGTCGAAATGAAGAAATACTCGATACGAGGAATACTTCTAAGATAATAGACAAGAACTAAACGTTGTAAAACGACTGCGAAAGCAACAACTAATAAACTAAAATTGAAATTTTCAATAAATAATAGGAAATAATCCTAAACAAAATAATAAATATGTAAAAATCCCAATCGACAGCAACAATTAAGTGAAAAGAGCCCATTACTAATATTCAAGGCTACCAATCGAATATTACAAAAGTTATAATATAACTTTTGTAATATTCATTATGCCACGGGAAAAGATAAATATAAAGTAGAAATCCCAAATATCAAAGTCCACAACTGTCGGTAAGAAGGTGGAACTACAAAATAACCTCAAAATACACTAAAACATAATAAAGGAATACAAACATTGAGGATTGAATGAAGATTAAAGAAAAATAAGGGAAAACAACTTGGAAATATGTGAGGGATAGGCCCTACATCCCTAGAGCACTATGAGAAGGACAAACAACAAGCAATCCATGCAGAAATCAACAAGTCTTAAAAGAGAATAAGCAACAAGTACCACGTTTTACTATTGAAGAGACAGAAAAATGTAATAACTAACAATTATTCTTGAATTAAGAGGTAAATATTAAAGCAGCAGCAGTATCTCAAAGCAAATCAGTGACTCCAACAAGTTAAAATCATATCTGCCTGAGATTAGAAGTGAAATATTCAAACCAAAAGTAGTACATGAATTTGACCGATCTAACGAGGATCAAAGGTAGGTTATTAACTCAGTTCTAAAATATAGAACTGCAAGAAAACATAATTATTGTAATAAAACTAAGCAAAGTTAAATTCATATCACAATAATTATTCTTATTCTACTTGTTTGATAAACCTAACGAGCCAACAGATTATGGACTAAAACAAAGACGGTCACAAAATGATGGAGGACAACATAACTAAAGGATGACCAGAATAGCCACTTACGGCCACAACAGTGTTATAAAAGCTAATACATATAAGGTATTATTAATCGTATATATAACTAATAAATATGAATAAATGCTGCAACTGGAATTGCATTAAACTTATTGACAATAAATGAAATAAGTGAATTTATAATTAATTAACCAAAGCAGTTAATACTCAATAATACCTACCACAAAATACAGAATCTGTTGTTGCTAAATCATCATCATCAAACAGCCATTCGCGTCCACTGCTGCATATAGGCCTTCCTTAGTGTTTGCCATCTCTTTCGGTCTTGTGCGTCCTGTATCCAGTTTCCCCGGATTCTTTTTATGTCATCAGTCCATCTTGTTGCTGATCTGCCTCTATTTCTATAGGCTTCGTGCCTCGGCCTCCACTCCAAAATACGTTTTGACCATCTTCCGTCCATTGTTCGTGCCAAATGTCCAGCCCAGTTCC